>PVKC010004847.1:0-34647 GCA_004027635.1 Crocidura indochinensis | reverse complement strand
ACGGTTGCTTCTCCTGAGGAGGTCTGGAGGAAGCAGACATGGAAGATCCCCTTGACTTGGCCCCAGACACTGCTCTGGGGAGAGCTGAGATGGGGCAGGGCTGAGCATAACACACCCCATACCAGCCTGTTCTAGAGTTAAATGCAGTCGCCCACATGCATTAGTGAGCATCATTCAACATGACTGATTCCAGAGATGGTCAGGAGGGCAACCCAGTGAGCCTAGGAATGACGACAATGTTGAAGGTGATAGTGATAGTGATGATGGTGATGGTGGTGATGCTGCTGTGACAAATACCAGCTTTCAAGCTCTGATATACCTAGTAGTGTTTCCAATACTTTAACTAATTTCATCTCACTTAAACGCCCCACTGTCTTATGGGATCTATAGTGTGGCATCTTTGTGTTTTAAATGAGGATACTGCAAGGTCCGGAAGACAGTGCGGCTTTGCATGCTTATATGCACCAGAGTTCTGTCCTATAGAGACAACAGATGGTCCCTGGAGCACTTCCAGGAATGACTTCTGAGCAGAAAATCAGAGTAAGTCCTGAACACTGGAGATTGTGAGCCACAAAACAAAACAAAGCAAAACCAAAAAAAGGTATTTTAATAAGGGCGGTGGTAGTACTGACATTGGGCGGTAGAGGGCGGCAGACTCACATCCTTGTCAGGGAGTCCTTCAGTCTGCAGGATCTGAGGCATTTCCAGATGGCTCAGATAGCCCATAGGTAACGGAACTGATTAGATAAACTGTAGTTCTGAGGACACTGGCATTTCTAGTTAAGAGCGATAAGGTGGGTCATGATAGGAGGTCATGAAGCTATATGCTCAGAACCCTAAATCCAAAGTGGAGGGAACAGGGATCACTCAGAGCTGTGTCCATTAAAAAGTAGAAGCACTGAAGTGTGAAGTCCAATTTTTGTGCTAGTGTTAAAGACCCCTCAGCACTGCAGGGCTATAAGGAAGACTCATCTCTGACGATGACAGGGATAATCAGAAATTTCTGTACCCAGAGCCAAAGTGAGATTACAGCAGGTAGGGTGCTTGCTTTACACTCCACTGCCCCCAAATTCTAGCCCCAGCATCCCATATGGTCCCCGAGCCCAATGGGATGATTCCTGAGCACACAACCAGGAGTAAGCTCAGAGGGCGTAGACTCCAAGCAAAACTAAGCAAAACAAAAAGAATAAAAAGGGAGAAATTCTGTATCACTCTCATTGTGCTGATTCAGACCTCTTACCTCTCGGGCTCTTGTTCACAGTCCACTAGGTGAACATAGCAACTCTGAATGTTGGTAGCAAGGCCCAAATCAGAAGCTACATTGCTGGCTGTCCCAGGAAGGAGATTTATATTTAGATGGAACGAGGTGTCAAGCATGTGAGCTTGACACTCTTTCCATGCATTGGGTTGAATACATGGAAATCTAGATGGTGATATTCATTGACACTACCACCAGTATTAGAGTTGATCATGTGTGCCAGAACTTTGCAAGGCACGTGCCAAGATCTTGCACTACTTGATCTCACATGATCCTCCCAGGAAACCTATGTGGCAAGTAATGCTATGCTTCTTATCCAGGTGAGGATGGAGAGCCAGAAAAGTTGGCTAAGGAACTTGTCTGAGTTCACATGACAGATCACAAACACAGCATTCCATGGACGCAGACATCCTCACACTGTAAAGCACCTATTTCCAAGGTTCCTACACCATTATCCACAATGCCAGTAGTAGAGCACAGTCTAGAAGTGCCCAGTGTTGACAGAAGCCAACTCTAGGGTGGCAGTGAAGAATTAGCACTGATCACATCGCATGTTATTTGTACAGGAAGTCTTGGAACTTCTCACAGTAACCTCTCTTTTCCCCCAGAATTCAAGGTTTCCCTTATATTGTAAGAGGAACTTAACCCTGAGGATCATGGTACTGATAATGTCTTACCTCTGTGACACTCAGCACTCAGGCACTCAGGGAGTGTTATTAGTGATTCAGAATATGGGTTAAAAAACTTGTTGTTGGGGTCGGGCGGTGGCGCTGGAGGTAAGGTGCCTGCCTTACCGTGCTAGCCTTGGACAGACCGTGGTTCGATCCCCCGTACCCCATATGGTCCCCCAGGCCAGGGGCAACTTCTGAGCGCACAGTCAGGAGTAACCCCTGAGCATCACTGGGTGTGGCCCAAAAAACAAAACAAAACAAAAAAAAACTTGTTGACTAACAATGTTTTTGCTGTACTTCTTTACTCTTATCATTAAAAAAAAAGAAAAGCTTAAGCTTATAAAAAAATTGTTTAAGAAAAAAAAACAACTTGCTGAAAAAATGTAAACCCCAAAGAAAGGAAAGCCATTTCTCTCATGGTGTGAGGGATAGACCCACAATTAGGTAGTTTGTATACACAATGGACTATGGACTAGGCCCACTTATTTGCAATAGGTCTGCATCAATGGTACTCAAACTACGGCCTTCGGGACACATACTGTATTTGTTCCCATTTTGTTTCTTCACTTCAAAATAAGATATATGCAGTGTGCATAGGAATTTGTTCGTAGTTTTTGTTTTTACTATAGTCTGGCCTCCAACAATCTGAGGGACAGTGAACTGGCCCCCTGTTTAAAAAGTTTGAGGACCCCTGGTCTACATAAATGAGTTTAATGTCCCAGAGTCTCTGTGGACTCACTGGAAGTACACAGGAGTACATGACTGATACATGCTGTTATTCATGAATCTCTGTGGACTCACTGATGTACATTCTCATTCATAAGTTTCTGCTGACTCAATGGGAGTACACATGGGTACACGGACACTCTCATGAGTAAAAGCTGTCTGCAGGCCTGTTTAAGCACCAACCATGGAAACAAAGCCTCAAAAATACAATCATGTGACTGAAAACTCCCTTCTTATTTTCATCTAAATGACCCTGTGGTAGGTTGGTGGGAAAGAGCATTGCCACCTTGCTCCGAGGTGCCAGCTAATGTCCCTATTATCTAGGTACCTGACCATTAAGCATGAACAACATGGTGTCATTTGTGTTTCAAGGCTACTACTTAGGGTCTCTGTTCCAGAACCATAAAGACAGTCTGATCTAGAAACCACCAACCCTCCCATCAAGGCTGGAGCTTTGCACTCCAGTTTAAAGCCAGTGGACAGACCTTACTCCCTCCCTGTGTCCTTCTCTGTGTCCCATCCGTCCATACAATCCTTTCCTTGATTCACAGCTCAATTGCCCTAAAGGGCAAGACCAGGTACCCAAACACCAACATACATGCCTAACCCCCTCAAGTAGAACGAAGGAAAGTTTCATTCTTGCAGGTATCAAAAGTCTTCACTGATCACCGCTATCTTGGAGCCAGATTGGCAGCAGATCCTGGAAGAGCATTTGGCTCCAGTCGCCCGAGCATCTGCTCCACTTCCTTGAAGGTCTGGAGAAAGACTTTACCCATCTGGGTTCCCACAACCACATCTGCAAGGTCTCCGCAGAGCGAGTGCCGCATAATTTATGATGTGTAAGACCATGATTGTGAACTAGGATTTCAGAAACCAAACCCAGCGGAAACATAAGCCCGAGAGTCAGTGAGCCTGGAGTGGAGCCCATCTCTGTGCAGGATTTTGGCCACTTCTGCCTCATGTGGCTCTTCCCAGCAGGCTGAACCATCCAGTCCTGGGGACCAAACCTTTCATTCATTACTGAAACCCGTCCCAGAAGCCACAGAGGTTCTGATCTCAAAGCCATTGTGGTAGTTCAACAGAGTCCTTTTAAAATGTTGACACAAGACCTAGTCAAGGGAGGCTGGTGTCCTTTCAATGCCTTATTTTCCACTCACAGACACTACACAGGCTTTTCTCTCTCCCCCCTACCCTGAGTGTGTCATGACTGGATAGAATCTCGGAACAGAGGAAATTTCTAGATCTCCGCCCCCCCCCCTTTTGACCCAAAAAGCCAATACAGAGTGGGTCTGTGAGAGAGTCACTCACTGTGTTGGTCACTGCGGTCCCTGGTCCCGTCCACTGTACCATCTGGAAGGATGCGCAGGAAATAGCCCCCGTTGCTACAGTAGAGCAGTTTGGGCTGCTTGTAATTCCCTGGAAACAGGTCAAACTTCTCAGTCAGGGCCGCGAAGGTAGTAATCTCCCCTTCAGCCATGGTTTAGCTGCTGTGGTATCCCAACACCTTCTACACTGAAAGAGAAATTCAGAGGCAAAAGCTGCATACACAGGTAAACTGGTGAGTTGGGCTGCAGGGCAACTCGTGAACCACAGACTGTCCCTAGGAAACTGCACGCAGTGGCTGGTGGGGAAAGAAAGATGTTCTCCCATGTGGGAGGGACTTTGGGGTCATTTCTCCTTTCCCAGTTGGACCCAGTTTGGAACCAATCAGGGCAGTTTTTAGAACTTCAAATGGAATTGTTTGGTTCAAGAGAGGTGAGAAGGTTTGTGTTGGTCCTTTTTGGATCCATACACATCCTCAAATTAAACACTGGGGCTGCACTAAAATAACACCTGGCCTCTGGTTGAAACCCACAAAGGCCAAGTGGCAGCCACCGGGGTTTGCCCTCCGCCCTCCTGAGTGCCCGTGGGCAGTGATAACACAGCTTGTCTGCACTCGGGAATCTGTAGGAAAAGGAAGAGCCAATGTCATTCCAGTTTCCCACAACTGACAGCCAAGGGTCATGTATGAAGGTAGGTTCTAGGGCTGCTGACAAGAGCAAGATTGCTTATACTGGGGTAGATATGGAGAGTATTGTGCTGAACAAAATGAGTCAGAGGGAGAGGGATAAACATAGAATGATCACATATGTGGAATATATTAACATATACATGTATACATATATATGAAGAGATAGAGAGCATGTTAATAATACCCAAAGATAATAGAAATGAGTATCAAGAGGACTGGTTCATGGTAGGAAGCTTGCCACAAAGAAAGGAATAGCGCAGTTAGGGTAGAAAAGGTACCACTATGGCAATGATAGTTGGAAATGATCGTTTTGGACAAGAGCTGGGTGCTGAAAGGAGATAAAGCGAAATTATGCATGATATCTCTTCAGTAACTATATTGTAAACTGTTAAAACATTCTGCTTTTACTCCCCAGAGTCCTCTTTCTTTTTTTACCTATCCCTTTGACATGAAAAGTTCACCTAGATGAGATTAGCTTATAGGTTTTTGAACTGGTAGATAAAGGAAAGTTTTGGTTTGGTGGGCACTTGGAACCATGAGACAAGAAGCCACACAACTCCATGATTTTCTCCCTCATGACTGTCTTATTTTATTAATTTGTGCGGCGACCCTGTTTCATACCTGCTCACACTGGGTTGGAAATACAGAGTGTGGATTTATTTACAGTAAACCACAGTGTTTAAGAGGGAAAAAAAGAAAGACTGAGAGAGAATGTGTGTGAGAGAGAGAATGTGTGTGTGAGAGAGAAAATGAGTGAGAGAGAAAGAGAGAGAGAGAGGGAGAGAGAGAAAACCATCTCCATAGAGACAGGCAACAAGGAGAATGAGGGAAACTGGGGACATTGTGATGGGAAATGTGCACTGGTGAAGGGTATTGAACATTGTATGACTGAAGCTCAATTGTAACTGTTTGTAACTGTAAAAAAAAAGTTAAAAGATCAGGCCTGAGACACAGATGCAGTGAGTGAGATTTTTAAAGGGTCTATGCTCAAGAAAATGTTCTAGATGGAAGGTTCTAAAGGAGATGCCAATAAGTGCCCCCTTTACAGACCCTCCTTCCCACAGAAGTGGATCTCTTTTTTTGTGCAAAGTCTAATTTAATCCTCTTTGTTTTTTCCTGTGAAATACTTACTATGACCACAGTCTGTGACATGGTAGCATCACATAGTATGTGTCATGTTGTATGTGACTACCATGTTACACACTATCATCCTCTAATGCTGCATATATGCATTAGAGTCAATTTTTTTTTACTTTCATTGGTCACACCCAAAAGTGCTAAGGGCTTATTCCTAGCTCATGATCAGGGGTTCATATATGGTGCTAAGGATTAAATCTGGTCAGCCACACATAAGACAAGCCACCCTACTAGCTCTCCAGTCCCACAAATCTTATTTTTATGCACAAAATGTGTCCACCATACCTCGAAGGATTAAAAAAGCAGTTTCTACAGGGTCAATGTGATAGCACAGTGGTAGGGCATTTGTCTTATACATGGCTGACCCAAGACGGACTTGGGTTCAATTTTCCAGTGTACCATATGATCCCCTGAGCCAGGAGTGATTTCTGAGCACGAACCAGGAGTAATCCCTGAGTGACCCCCCAAAATACTGTTTCTAGTAAATGTTAGGGTATCATAGCATCTACTTGCCCATATTACATAGGGGAATAAGTTACTCATAATCTTAAGTACTGAAATCAAAAGGATAAAAGAATGATCGAAAATCCATTGCAGGTTTCCTCTTACAAACGGAGTGGTTTTATAATAACAGTGATAATTATCTGTAACATACTCTGGTTATGTAGGTTAGTTCATGCAATTCTCACTCTAGCTTTTTGAGACAGATTATCACCATTTTTCATAAAATAGGCCTCAAATTGGAGAAATGTTCAATGTCCTGTTCAAGGTTGACAATAAGTGGCAGGCAGAACTGAGTCTCAAGTAGATTCTGGGAAACAGCACAACTTGCCCACAATCTTCAAATTAAGTTGACATTACTGACTTAGCAGTCTTTATTATCCCAGAGTTGAACTTTTAATTCATGTCTTGGCATTTTCATCTGTCATAATACCCCATGACCATGACATTTACTAAGTTATAAGTTTGTGGTCTATATATTGGTTCTAATCACCAACAGCCTTGTCCTTTGTCCCTGGAGTGTAGTAACAGACATCTCATTACCCAGAAGAAATTCACACCACCAGGTGTTAATGATATCTGTGAACTCCATGGAAGGCCAGCTGGCATTTTGCAGTTACCATAGTAACCATTTAACCATGATCCTTCCATCCAGTCAACTACCAACCACACACCAGTCATTCTTCTACTCACCTATCCATCCATCCATCCATCCATCCATCCATGTATTCCCATGTATCCATCCATTCATCCATTCATATACATATCCATCCATCCATCCATCCATCTATCCACCCACCCACCACCAAGCGAATCATTAATATACCAGAGTAGTAGCCTCATGGAGTGGCTCACATGGAAAGAAATCCCATGGTAAAAATTTGGATTTTTTTTCCTGGTTAACTTGGACTTAGGGTTCATGTTGGAAGCTTTTATTTGTTTTATCTGCTTCAGGATTTGAATGTTTGCTCTGTCTCTATGCAGCCAGACAGGCCAATCAGTGTCTTTGGTTCTGGCTATAGTTTGAAGGACCTCCAACAATATCACTCCCCACCAAAAAAAAAAAAAAGAATTAGGCATGTACCAGATAAATTATATTGAAAGTCAGATTATTCCAACTTTCTCCCTTTATAGTTTGAGCTGTCTCATTATATTTCACATTTCACTTAATAAAGTGAAAAAGAGAAAAAGTCACCTTTTAACATTGTCACCAAGAAGAGTGCAAAGTTGACCTTGCATAGCCTGTTGCATTTCCTTGCTATGTCTTCTCTCCTTTTCAAACGGTCTCTCTCATTTCCCAGCCTTTCTGATTCCACCTCTATTCTTAGGCAAAAGAAGAGAGACAACTCTTCTTTTCTTTCATTCTCAGTCCTTTTTCCACCAGCATTTCCCTTTCACTCTGGCTCCTCATATTGCTTGTCCTGTATCCCTCCAATTATAAATTAGCTCATCTCTTCCAAACAAGGATGCCTTTTCCATCACTTCTTCACTTACATATAAGAATTAACAGATCCCATCTTTAAAAATGTGAAAAGATAATCAATATATTTCTTCAAGCCCTTACTAAAGTCTACACCTAATTTAATACAGGCACAATAATTATATACTGCCAAATATATAGTTAGCTGCTGGTTGCCATCTCAATGTGCAGAATCATTTGTATAATCAGTCTTAGTTGAGCAGAATGTTATGTCTTGTTGAGTTTATGTGTCCTTCCTTGGAATATGGTCATGCTTTTGATTTTAGTGTTGCTCACTATGGTCTTTTGTCCAGCCCCAGTAATAGGGAATCTTTTGCCTGACTCTAAGTGGTTTGTGAGTGCTGAGTATAGATTTAATTCTGTCAGTGTTCTTGCTTCTAACTCATTGAGATGAATGCAGGAGACAGATACACCAGATGGCTGTGGCTGAGGTTGGAGGCCTGTTTCTGGTCAAGGATTATGTGAATGACTGTGTTCATGGATTGGGGTAAGCCCTGCACCCTGGATTTTATGACTGTACAGCTCCTCCCTGTTCTTCCATTTCAGTCAGATACTAGCAGCCCCCCTGCTTCCTGATCAAAGATGAAACTATGCCCTCTGAACTGTTCTCCTATTCCTGCAAGAGGGCCAGTTGTGGAGATCCTGAGACCTGACTTCAAATTGCTCCTGTCATTCTTCATATTAGATCCCTTGGAGCTTGAAAGGGGCTCTGCTGACTCCTGACCAGACTTGAGGCAACTTGTAGCTGATTAGAACTGAGGCCTCAGAATTTTCAAATCAACTGACACATATAGAACATGAAATCCCTTTGTGATGTCACAGGGGACAACTCAAGTAGTACCCACCCTGACTTTTTACTTCTCGGTAGACTCCATGTCACCACGGGATGCTCAGTCTAGTCCTCTGAGATATGACTGGTGGTGGTTTGAAAAATCCAGGAGATGGATTCATTAGTGGCCCCCAAATGCAGAGAACACCAGAGAGGCCTGTTGGAGCTTCGTGTGAAGACTGAATTTCCTCAGTTGAGCACCATCATAAACTCCACGCTCCTTTCAAGATGTTTCCTCCAAGAACCCCTACCCTAGAGTCATCTAGAAGGTCAACACCAGTGTCCATGAGTGTCATTGCAAGTATGAAAGAATGACCTTATCTCTAGGAGATTACATGGAGAGAACTGAAACCCTTTCAGGTTTCTAGGTCTGGCTCATCTGTGATCCAGTGTTTCACTTAAGACTCTTCAATTTGTATGGAAACAGATTTTATCAGTTTCTCTGATATTTGACAGAAATCAACTAAGCTTCTTCTATATAATTTAAATATAAACATAGCAGAGAAGGCGAAAGGGGCCAAGGCAAGTCATCATGGTAATGTTAGACAGTCCAGATCACTTTATTTGGATGAGTTCTCAGTTATAAGCCAGTATTGTGGTGACTTGTGAAGCCTGATCCTTCTAGAACATCCATGTGCTCAGTGTGGCGTTGGTGACTAAATTAGAAGGAAGGGCTTATGTGTCTAAGTATCAAGAGAAGACAAACACAGTGGATTCTCGTTTAAAAAATTTTTGTTATTTTAATCACATTACTTAAGTAATGAGATGGTCTATGAAGAAAGATCACTTTGCAATGTGCAAAAATTCACCAAAGATATATACATAATGGCTGGAGAGAGTGTACAGCAGGTAAGGTATTTGCCTTGCATGGGACTGACTTGAGTTCAATCCCTGACATTTAATTGGTCACTTGAGCACTGCTAGGAGTAATTCCTGAGTGCAGAGACCCAGAATAATCCTTGAGCATCACTGATTTTGGCCCAAAAATGAAAAACAAAAGAAAGATGCATAGGCCTCTAGGTAGTTGCTAATCGAATATATGTGTTCTCAAGACCAGCATACGTAAAACAGATCTCACCTTGGGTTTCAAATACACTCATGTCCCAGTAGCTCAAATTTGTGCTTTGTAGGTGTGAACCTGGGGTTTGATCTTTGGCATCACATTGTCCCCAGAGCACCACCAGGAATAACCTCAACATCATACTCCCTGAGTACTACTGGGGTTGATCCCAAAGATAAACAAAAAATGTCTATGTTCTTGTTCCTTGTCTCTATGAATGGTATCACCCCAAAACCTTAACTCACTTTGAGACTTTAATTAGTCATAGGCTTATTTAAATCAGATACCCATGTTTGATCAAATAAATGGAAAGGGTAAATACTGAGAGAGGTAATAGAATATACTAATTCCGGGGCCAGAGAGATAGCATGGAGGTAAGGTGTTTGCTTTGCAGGCAGAAGACCAGTGGTTCGAATCCCGGCATCCCATATGGTCCCCCGAACCTGCCAGGAGCAATTTCTGAGTGTAGAGCCAGGAGTAACCTCTGAGTGCTGCCAGGTGTGACCCCCCCCAAAAAAAAAGAATATACTAATTTCAAGCAGTAAATAAAATAAAATAAAATGAAATAGATAATGGTGTGATTTTTCCAAAAGAATACAGAAAAGGAGAAAATAGAAATAATGCAGCAAAGTAAGTGACATAAATTCAAATAGTTTATGATTATATAAATATAAATGGGGTAAATTTACTCTTAATACCAAATTAAAAAGTCTATTTATGATTATAATGAATATATAACTAAAACAGAAAGATTATATGTAGAAGGGTGAAAACAGATGCCAGACAGATATTAACAAAAGGACTTGTTTATCCATATCAATAGTTGAAAACAAAAATAATAATCAGAAATCAAAGGGACCACTGTACAGTAAGTATAAGAATTCAACAGAAAGATATAGAAGCTTTAAGTTTGTATATACCTAAATAGCCTCAAAATAAAACATAAATTAAATCTACAGTGATAGTGTGAGATATTCACAGATTTCTGTCATAAATGGTGGAACAAGATAAAGAATTATTAGACTGTAGAAGACTGAAAAACACAATTAACACCATTCACTGAATGAACCTAGAATTCTACATACACATAGCAATTATGAACACTACTCTATCAAGGCACTACTAGACCTGGAAAGAATTTGATCACAGGTAGAAAATAATACAATAAAACAATCCCATTTCTTTTGGATAGCATAGAAATGATTACAACCCATTAAGTCAATGACAAAGCCCTTTCAATTTTCTCTTTGATGCCCCCTAAAATTATCCCCTCTTTCTTACTATGGCTGCCTTAGTGTAGACATCTAAGAACCATGCTCACCCTGGATGCAGAGACTGTGGGGGTCTCACTTCCTGCCAGGCTCCCTTGATCTACCCCTCTGCAAATGATCTTTCTGGCATAAATCTAGCCATCACCCCTTGGAGATCATTGCTGTTCTGTGTGTTAATTACTTGTATGTCCCCTACTGATACCATTTAGAAGTTTTCCTTTGCTCTAAGAGAGAAAAAGGCCTTACTTGTGTCCTGCCAAGCTCTGTGAATGTCAGTCTTGGCTTTCTTCCTTCCTACCATGCTCTCCAAACTGACCTTCCATTCTCTGGAAGTTTAATGCTTCTACTAGGCTGAACACCTTTAAATTTCCCCCTTGGGGTCCATTTTTGGCTTTGTTTAACCAGGGCTCCCAATTCTCCTGGAACACTTTCTCAGATCTTCAAAGTTCCTTGCTTTCTAGTTGTACTTTGAATTCTTGCAATGATGCAAGAAGTGACTGTACTATTAGGCTGATAGTACAAACTAATGTATCTTGCTTACCATGGTATCCCAGTGTCTAGCAAGATGTGTGTCATCTAGTGGATACTTGATAAATAATTACTGGAGTGAATTAATACAAATTAACTGTGTTGTGTTGATCTTCTTTAGTCTCCGAGACCCTGCTAGAGAAATGGTGTGATTTAGGAAGAACCTAAATCTTGCATGTAGCATATGCCTAGACATCCTCTGTGTCCTGTGTGTGTGTTATTCATTGGTAGAATACCAAAACTATAACTCGAACAAGTTATCCAGAGTTGGTGCCAACAGGAACTTAACAAATGGATAAATGTGCTTTAATTCCATTGAAATTAACCTGGACTATCCTACCTACTGTTGTTTTAAAGCATGTTTCCATGTTGTGAAGAGCCTTATTTCCAAGATTTGTTATGAGAGTTACAGATCTCTTAGGAAGAGACATACACAGTAGAATCAAGCCAGACTTCCTTATCTAGCCAAGAAAAAAGATTGTGGAGGGCTTGGACAAAATTCCAGGGTTATTTTTGCTAGGGAGTGTCAGGTTGGTAAGGATGCATTTCACACCCTCTAGTGAAGGAAAGTTTGCATGATGTAAGGGAGATTGTATATCCTCCAATCTCATTTTCTCCTGTTCCTCCCATTGGGACCTGGATGAATTGTGAAGTAGGAAGGAGGTTCTGGCTGATTGGTGGGGCCAGCATTCTCCACATGCCTCTCCAGGGCCTCTCCCTGAGTCGAAATCTCATCTTCCCAAGATGGCAGTGAGCCATAGATCTGACTCTGGGAGGGCCTTGTCAGTCGTGTGCAGGAGTCAACTTCAACAAGCTCATGAAAGTCAATGAGTAAATATTCAAGAATTTCGAAGGCTCGTTGTTAAATCATTAGTGACTGTAATCAGCCCTGTGAGATGATTAATGCAAAGGTTCCTTTTCTCTAATTGATGCTCAGCCTGGTAGACTTTGCTTTAATTACTGGCTGGAGACTTACTAGCAAGTTACCTTGCCTCATAGGGCATAAATTAGTTTCCATAGCCATCACTGATCTGCAGACCTGCTATGTGTGTCAGATGACGATGCATATGATGCATGGAACTCAGTCTTCAAAAATGTGAGCATTTCAATGACAGTTTGAAGGTCATTTTGTTTGCTGCTGCTTCTTCTTTTTAAAGGCCCCCCCTTTTTTTTTTTTGGAAGCCACACTTGATGCTGCTTTGACTCTACGCCTGTTGGCTCTGTGTTCAGAGATCATTCCTGGTCAGTGGGTGTTTGGGAGCCCATAGATGGTGCTGGGGATCAGTTGAATCTGGTTGGTTGTGTGCAACAAAGCAAGAGCCTTAATTCCTGCACTATCTCTCAAATCTCCATCTCTTTTGCTTTTACCCATCATTTATGTTACTAACTTCAAATTGAAAAGAACTCAATTTTTTATTTTTGGGTCACGCCTGGCAGTGCTCAGGGGTTACCCCTGGTTCTACACTCAGAAGTCGCTTCTGGCAAGCTCGGAGGACCATATGGGATGCCAGGATTCAAACCACTATCCTGTATGAAAGGCAAACACCTACCTCCATGCTATCTCACCTGTCCCCCTCAATTTTTTTTTAACATTTAGTTAAATCTTTTAACAATGGTTGTTGGATACCGTCTCTATTGCTGTTCCTGAAACACTTGGTAGAGAGAACTATTTGTGGAGCTATTTGTTCTGGGGAACCCTGTAGAGCAGGGGTGGCAAACACGGGGCTCTCGGCTAAAATGAATGCAGCTCTTTGCCTCTTATCATTATTTTGTAAACTATGGTTCTTTGCTAAGTTTGGGTTTTGTTCTGCTGCTTCTGAGGAGGGACCTCTGAGGAGAGATCTCTGAGCACGGAGTCCCGCCCTCATCCCTCGGAAACAACTGCATGGGCCAGCGAGCCGGTGACCTGTGTGTCACATGTTGGGTCCCATCTGGCCGTTAGTTCTTAGTATGGAGGACGCAGCACATCCTCGCCATCACTGCAAGATTTTTACCCTCACTCAAAATGGCAAAATGCAATATGTGTTTAATACATTATTGTTAAAATTAGATGCTTTTGTGGGAGTGTTTGTCTGTTTTGGCAGGTCACTGTGTGGTGTGGCTCTCTGACTCTCACAGTTTAAAATTTTGGCTCTTTGTGTTGAACTTGTTCGCCACCCCTGCTGTAGAGCAATTGCTCCAGGGATTCTCCTTGAGGCTGAATGCTTCAGAGACACCACTGCACCAGAGATGGGGAAGGGCAGCACAAAGTGGAGTGCCATCTCCCCAAGATTAGTGTCTCAATCAGGCTTGATTCCAGGCCATATCTCCTCCCTCACAGAGAGCCAACACTGTGTCATCTTAGGGCATTCCTAAACCCCAAGGTTTATGCTTATCTTCTCCCCTAGTGCCCCACCTACCCCCAGGCAATTCCTCTTCTCTGCTTCCTGCTACCCTTCAGGTCTCCTAGTTTCTTTTGCCCTATAAAAGCATTGTTGGAAGGGAATAAAGTGCCTCTGGCCATCAGCCTGGGACCTGGGCATGAGATGATGGGACCATCCTTGGTCCCTGAATACACTGAGAAGGAAGTTGACCCTTGCTGACTGACAGGGTTTGCACAATGGTTAGCAAGAAAATCCCCTTTTCTAAGTGAATGACTGACTTTTCTTGACTGTGGCCATGCAGTGAGAAGGAGGCTCGATGCTGAGCTGTTCAGCTGCTGAATGTGATGCGATTGGGCCTCTGTGGAGTTTATAAGTCTGTGCATGTCACTGACCCTCTGAGGTCAATAGCCCTTCTTGACTGCTCTTTAATTTACAATTATTCTAATCTTAAAGAATTCCTCAGTCACAGAGAACAAACTGTCCTCCTGCTCCAGAATAAAATATTAGTTGAGAAGATCAGAATGTGACATTCTAGATGCCAACACCTCTCAGAGGCAACAAGGCTGCTGATAACCTAGAACAAGGGTCCTCAAAATTTTTAAACAGGGTCTAATTTACTATCCCTCAGACCATTTGAGGACTGGACTATAGTTTTTTTTTCTTTTTAAACTGAACAAATTCCTATACATTCCTATACAGAGTCTGCAGGGGCCTTGAGTTTGTCAGAGACCAAGAGGCAGGAATCTGACAAGATACTTCAAGCCTTTTTAGAGAAAGACCATAGGACAAACCCCTAAGCCAGAAAAGAGATGGATTTGGGACCAAAGTAAGGTCAGATTGAGGGCCAGGTAAAAGGAACAGGCATACAAGGTAAACAGATAAAGCCAAAGGTCTATCAAAATCAGAGAGAAAAGTCATAACTAGGAGTAGAAACAGTTCGGTCATATTGCTGTTCCAATGGTCTCTTCATACTACCACATAACTCTTCACCCCAGCCTCACAGTGGGGAGGGGAGTTTATAGCCCCAGCCAGCCAATAATAGTTGATTAAGGTCTTGCTTGTTTCTTTTTGTTTTGTTTTGTTGGTTTTCTTTTGTTGTTGTTTTTTATTTGGTTTTTTTTTGGGGGGGACACACTCGGTGACACTCGGGTTACTCCTGGCTATGCACTCAGAAATCGCTCCTGGCTTAAAGGACCATATGAGACACCAGGGGATCCAACTGAGGTCCATCCTAGGATGGTGCTTGCAAGGCAGATGCCTTATCTTTAGTGTTACTGCTCCAGCCCTGATTAAGGTCTTTCTTAAAGGAGCAACCCCTTTTATGGGTGGTGATGAACTGCTGCTGGGGTAATATAGTAATGTAGAACAAGAATGGGCAGTGTTCATAACTTATTTTGAAGGAAGTTTAAAAAAAAGGGAACAAATGTAATATTTAAAATGAAGAATAAGTAAAGTTAAATCAACAAACTTACCAGTAGTTCATTGGGAACTATGGGTCTGCTTTGGGTGGGCCATAGTTTGAGGACCTCTGCTGGAGACTGAGAGGAGCGGTTGAGAGACAGAGAGAAGAAGGAGAGTCAGAGTGCTGTGCACATCTCACACATGCGCACTGTGGTGCGCTAAGCAGGATAGGCAACAGTGGCAAAAACACCCAGCAGACCAGATAAATGTCCTCAGTGGGCTGTATGTGGCCTGCGAGCTGTAGTTTGGGGACCCCTGGCCTAGAAACTTAAACCAGGAAAGGAAATGGAAAGTGAGGGAAGTTTTCAAAAAAATCCCTTACCCCACAAATCTGAAATGCAAAAGACTAGATAACTAGAATGTCTTTCATAGGTAAACTAAGAACAAACTGTCCTAAATTATTTAAGTCTTAATTTCCTTAATTCATATTTCTATAACAGGGTATAATTACTAACATGTTTGATTGTGTGAGACTATCACCAGCCCATTAGAGTGGGTTTATTATATATAATATATGTATCATACCCCCTTAGTTCTGCAGTTGATTAGCCCCAAGGCATTTCAGATTAGAAATTAGGGCCTTGTAGCAGGATTCACAGTATCTGCCTTAAAGGAAGTTAAAGTGTGATCACGACAGACTATCATGCCCTGCTTTAGGTAGCAGTGGCTTATGCTCAGGCCATGTGTGGACAATGAGGTTGTTAATCTAGTTTAGTTGTATTGCTGACAGTTCATCTCACATTGGCTCTTGGTCTCCTTTATGAAGAGTAGAAAGTAAGAGTAGGCACTTAACAGTGTCAATATGCTCCTCTGATACCCCATATTTCTTCTCTGGATTCTAGATCTTGGATTTGATGTTTGGCTGCTTTCTCTCCCATTCCTCCTGCAGACTTTGTGTCTTCAGCAGAAATGTTCTTCCTGCACTCTGGAGCATTAAACCCAAGGCTCTGAGTTAAATACAGAGCAATTCTGCAAGGGTCCTACCCACCTGGCTTACATCCTGTAACCTCTTACACTTAGGTGTCTCCAAAAATTATTTGAACCTGTTGCACAATGTACAGTCTCCAAAACTAGCTCGACCAGGACACAGCTCCATTTTCTACAGCAACAAACACTCCAGCTTACAAGAAGATGGTCTGTTTGTGCAGCCTTTTTTTCTGTTTATTTTTTTAACCTCTCCTGACCTAAAATGTAGGTTTTTTCCAAACTATCTTTTGAAATATGTGCCTGTTATCTCTTTGGGAATGCTGAAAGTTTGTCTTCCCAATATTCTGCCTTGGGCATGCCAATAAATAATAAAATGCACTCAAAATATTAAAAATAAGAACTTTTATCTCTTCTCAAATCTTTGTTTTATATCAGGAATAGGTTTAAACACTCTACACACTATTTTTATTAACCTTCAAAGAAACTCTGCTAGGACGGTATTACTGATAGTCATTTGTTTTTGTAGACTGGAAGATTAATGACTAGAATGATCTTTTCTGTGTAGGCATCTTCAAAAGCTACTTTTGTGATATTTGATGAACTAGTCTGGGGTGAGGGGAGAGAGAAAGAGAGAGAGAGAGAAAAAGAGAGAGAGAAAGAGAGAGAAAGTATACTGGGGTTAAGGTACTTGCCTTCCACAAAGCTACCTCATTATGATCCCCAATACCACATATGGTCCCCAAGCACCATCAGGAGTGATCCCTGTTTGCTTGTGGGCCACAAAACAAACAAATCCAAGATAGCATGGATTGAGACATGAGTGTATTGAAGCATTTATTTTGGAGGAGGTGGAAACTCTCCTAAATGATATTCACAGAACCCAGATTCAAACAATTAGCCAACTGGGCATGTGGCTCACTGCAGGGCAGAAGGTTGCCATACACACAGGAGCTCAGGCCTTACAAGCCCAGAGACTGCTGGGGCCACTCTTGTAGTACCAAGAACCTTCTAGAGTCACACCTGGTGGTGCTTAGGAGGTTACATGGGGCCAGGGATCAAACTTGAGTTTCTGTGTTTGCTCTGCATACACCTCAGATCACTAAACTATCTCCTAGGTCCAGGCAT
The DNA here is from genome assembly GCA_004027635.1 of Crocidura indochinensis. Taxonomy (NCBI): domain Eukaryota; kingdom Metazoa; phylum Chordata; class Mammalia; order Eulipotyphla; family Soricidae; genus Crocidura; species Crocidura indochinensis. The sequence goes on along the minus strand of PVKC010004847.1, from coordinate 17,299 downwards.
CACTTTCCCATTCTGCAGCTGATAAAATTTTGTGATCGGTTTAAAGTTACACAGTTCAAATGGTAGAGCTGTGTTCCCAAGGGGAAAAAAAAAATTTTTTTTTTGGCTTTTGGGCCTCACCCAGTGGCACTCGGGGATTACTTCTAGCTCCGCGCTCAGAAATCATTCCTGGCAGGTTCAAGGGACCATATGGGCCCTATCACTGTGCTATCACTCTGGCCCAAGAAGGTTTTTCTAATTCTAGAGGCTGTGATTTTAAGTACCAAGGGAAAAAAGCTGGAAAGAAACTAAAATACCCTGTGGCTTGAGAGCACCTTTGCCTTTTGTAAACTATGCTGGTCCCCCAGACTCATGGGTTAACCTAGAAAGCATGTTGGAAAGGATATCTGGCTGTTACTGTGAACAGTTTCTGCAAGCCCCTAGCAGGACATGGACAGCAGTTCCCGTTCATAACAGAGTCCGGACCTTCGCCATCAAGTGACTTCCTCCCACATGACCTAGTGTCAGTCAAGGTTTCCCTATGCCTTTGTCATAGCTGAGGCATGTGCCAGGTCTTGGAAAGGGATGAAGAGGGCAGAACATAGGTGGAACTTCACACACAAAGTATGTGACCCCTATTTTGGTTCCTGCTGTATTAACCAACCCTGTCGGGGCCAGGAATGCCCTTGAACCTTGGTGTGCCTCAGCTGCCTCCTCAAAAAATGTACCAAGGAAAAATGAAATGAATTGTCAGTCTTTTCCTAAGAGCCTTGGTCTTTGTTTCTAATTCTTTACATTTTTCCTGGCATCTGGGGCTTCACAAGGCCCTTTATGTGTGTAAACAAACCTGTTTGGATGCCTGAGACTATACAGAACACTGGATCTTTCTGTAGTGGAGACCCCATCTATTAGAAGAACAAATGGATGTGTCCCCGTTTTCTCTCCTTAGGTGAGAACTGTGACACAGCCACCAGCTGGGCAGCTAACCAGCAAATTTGTGAGTTTCCTATAAACAACCCTGAGTCCTCCTTTCTGTCAGTTTCTTCTGTTACCCCTAGAGAGGAATGCACCTTCATTTATAAAGGCCCCATGTACTCTCAGACCATTTGAAAAAGTCAAAAGGACCAGACTCAGTCGTCTCCCTCAATGATGCTGTTCAGGCACCTTAGGGAGAACAGTCAACAGTCCTGGCAGGCGCAAATGTGCTTCCAACTGGATTCGACAGAGTGATCCTTAGCCATTCCATGGGTCAGAATCTATTCTGGTCCTTGAAAGTGGGCCATCAAGGTCCCAGCTGTGTCCTGAGATCAACATTCCTGACCAGCATCCAACACCACATAAGAAACTGAAGCAGCAGGAACCGGATCTGCAAAGGAGCCCCGTGGGTGACTAGGCCAAGGGCAGGAAGAAAATAAAGTCCTACTCAGTACCAGCCATCCAGGGCTCCCTGTGTGCAGACACATATTAGGGCAGAGTAAAAATTGTTTTCTTCTGAAATAGAAGCATTATTTCTTTTTAAGGACTTGGACTATTTTTAGAAATTCCTTTCCCTTGCCAACTCTCTTTGATGGCCCATGGAAAAAATTGCCAAGGGACCTTTCTCTTGCACTGTTGTCTTCGCCTGCCTGTTGGCAGGCCCTGTGCCCATTTCACCAGTACTAACACACAGACCCACACCCAGCCTAGCACTACTGGGTATGGGAAGAAAATCGAGCAAAAGAATATCAAGGACCCGAGGGGAAGGACTAGTATCTGATAAAGTATAAAATTGCTTGGAAGTGTGTTGGGTGTTAAACTCAGAGAGATCTGTCCTGGTATCTCCAGGAAACTGCACTTTGCAATCAAGATACCATTTATCAGAGTAAATCACAAAGGCAGGACTGATGGTCAGGACCCCTGTCATCTGTTAGACATGGTCTCTCATGGGGAAATCTTTTTCATTTTGATGGGTAGTTCTGACAATGTTCAGCTTTTTATCTCACGCCTTTCCCCCTTGTTTATTTCTTCTAACTGACCTTTCAAAGCCTTTCATCTCCTCCAACTGTCCACGTCTCCCCTCTCCTGTTGTGGAGATCAAAGCTCTGTCATGTCAGTTTGGGGTGTGTGAAAAATGGAGAATTTCTACATTTATTTGGGGCTTTGGAAAGCAGATTAAGCAAGAGAGGGAAGGAGAAATGTCAGCAAGGCTGCTCTCCTTTCTGCACATCATTCCTCTCAACTTCACAGAGTGCATTCCGTGATGTCTTTCCTCCCTAGTATATCAGGTTTGAAAGATTCCTCTGGAATTCCATAAATCTAGATGCTGAGATGAGCCCTTGGAGTGGGGCAGACTAAAGGAAGGACATCTCCTAATGTTCTGTGATAACTTGATTCTTGGATTTTCAGTGGTATGTGCAAGTTATTTGCAATGATCTCTGTTCATATAGAAAATATAAACAGAGTAGATCAGTGTTGCTTTTCAAAACTTCCTTTTTACCCCATCTCAGACGTGTTGATTTCACACTCTGTGGGGAATTTTATTCCGTTTGCCAAAAATTGCTTATCAAAACTTTCTTTTCAGCAATAAGACTATATGATGCTAAGAGGACTTCTTCTGCCTCACAAGTCTAATTTTGATGACCCTGTCCTCACTACAGCAACCTCCTTCATGTCCTCATCCCCTAAATCAGACCCAATTGTGGTTTTTTTGTACCACATGTGTAACAGGTGATGATATGATGTATGTTTGTATGAGAGAAGATGGCATTTCTATTTATCTCTGCCCAGGTCATTTTTTGCACGATTGGCTTGAATTTGTGGATTTCTGCGCTGCCTTGGAAAGACCAGCCAGTAACTCAGAAGTTGAAATTTTCAGGCCCTGCTCTCCTCTCTTCCATACCCTTGAGATAGGATAAAAATGAGGTTCATGATCCATTGTGCTTGCACACTGGAGCCTTGATAGAAAACCCAGTGGTGCAGGTTGGAGACTTTTTTGGGGCTAATGAGCAGGAGGGTAGAGATGCCAGAGAAGGCAGCTCCTTAGTGGACATGGAGACTTCGGGCCCCTTCCATGCACCTGCCTCTCTGTCTTTCATCTGGACATCTTTTTGTCCTTGATCATCTCCTTTAAACTGATAAGCAGCAGGCACATTATCCTTTAGAGGCTTGCTCTAATGCATTTAGCAAACCTGACCAGGACTTTATGGGAATGTTTAAAGTCAATCTACAGTGGAAGCAGTGCTGGAGAGGGCTAGGAAGGATTGGAGGCATCTGCAGGATGGAGGCCCTGACCCAGAGATCTCACTCCCTTTCCAGGGGAGGTGTCAGAATTTCAGATCTGAGTTAAATTACAGAACACTCAACTGGTGTCTTAGAATAGATCAATGCCGTGGAAACCCCACACCCTACACATTCAGTCACTAGATATGGTAGAATTGAAGAACTGTTTGGTAAAAAGAAATAATAGGTGGAAACCTGAGTGCTCTTAACTCAGAGTTTTTAACTTGTATCTCTCTGTCACATACTCTCTCTTCCTCTCCTCTCACTCTCTCACATACACACACACATTCTTCTCTACATCTTATGAGTGTCCAAAGCCATGATTAAGTTCGTTTTGCTCATGTTATACTGTCAGCACCTAGCTTCCTGCCTTCCACATAGTATTTGCTCCAGAAATATATGGGAGCAAGTGAATTCAAGCTCCATGTTCTTAAAACAGCTGGCAGGTCTAAAAAACTCATTACCACAGCAATTCCATTGGCCTACGGTGATATTTTAGATGAAAGTGTCATGCACACGGTCATCGTATTTAAGGAACAACTATTTGCACCTTCTCTCCCAGAGTCTATAAATGAAGAGAACATGGACCAGCTCAGTGCCCAGTGAGAAGCATGTGCAGATGGGTTTTAGTTCTCTGATATCTATGTGCTGTTTGGTTGCTTCTTCGTTTTACCACCTTCTCTTGAAAACCTTAATTTTAGTGAGGGAAGTCAACTAGACAGGACAGAAGGGAAGAAATGCACTACCAGAATTTCTTTTAAGTACAGACTTAAGAGACATCCCCTGCTTTTGTCTTAGGTTCCTTTTATGGCTTGGCTTAGTGCTGTTGCTGATTTGCCTTCTTAGGACCGAATCATATATTGATCATGTATTTCTTGGCATCAAATCTGGTTTTTGAAAAATATTTTATGTAGTACCAAGGAGGAAGACTGAAGTGGACAGAGTACAAAACCTGACATAGCTGAGAACTCCCAGTACTGCCTGATCTAGGCACTCAGAGAAATGTTGGGTGCAGCCCCAGTAGAGTCCAAGCACCAATGGGGAGGCATCAAAACTATTTGCATGAAAATATTGTTCATCCTGTGGCTAGAAACATGGATTCTGTTCCTGGCCCCTCCAGGAGCTAAGTGGAAATAGCTAAGTGGGAATGAACAAACTGGGAATAGCTTCTGAGCAAAGTCAATGTGTCCACCCCACATCCCCTTGCCCCACCCAAACACACAATTGTTTATCTTGATTTCTGGCTAAATTTTGCACTCAGAACAAGTATTTTCCTCATGCACATCAGCCCATTTCTTTTAATTAGCTTACTGTACACAAATCATAATCAGTCCCTTTGATGAAGATTATGAAATACATGTCCTTATTACTCGCTGTCAACACCATTAGCCTCTGTCCTCACTCCTGGACTAGCTCCACTTTCATTCTTGAGGCCCCTCCAGGCATTTCTACAGACAGAAGCCCAGATGTATAAATTTTTCAAGTTTATAGCAGATGGGTCACTACTTTGCTTACAAACCATCCATGGCTTTTCATTTCCATACAGCAGCATTAAAATCCATCTTCCAGCCCCTTATGTTCCAGCTTCCCTTTCTCCCTTCCTCCCATTGCCCACTATGCACCAACTGCCCAGCCTTCTTCTGCCTATTTTCATCTGCTTTTCATCCACACAGGACAAATGGCTCTCTTTTAATGCTGCCCTCTGCCAGCCCTTCCCACAGGCTGATTCTCGCTCTTTTCAGATGCCACCTCCTTGGAGTCAGCCCTGAGCTCTAGTGCCCATTCTACCCTTGTCATTACTTTGGCTTCTTTCTGTTCTTTGCCTTCCCTTGACTTTTCCTCACTTGTCATGAATGATGGATGTAGCATGCATTTGGGGGTTTGGCATTTTACTCCCTCACCACACAATTAGCTCTTGGGGGATAGTACATGTTGATCCACTGTCTTTTCCCCAGGCCCATGCTGAGGCCTAGCCCCAAGGAGTTACTCAAATATTTGTTGACTGAATCAGGGAGCGAAAGACCACAGCAGACAGACATTCACTTCCAGCTTGCAAACATCTTGACTCTAGGACACTGCCCCTTTCCATGGAACTTTCCTGGCTTATGCTGCTATTAGATGGCTTGAATTTTCTCTTCTAAAGCAAGTGTTTCCCCATAGATACACCTGAGTTTATGTTTACAGAGAAAGAGGGAGGCAAATATAGAGATAATTGCTGATTCTCATTCTGCCAGTCCCTGCTCCCTATCACCAACATCCTCCCAGGAACCTGATGCAGAATTCCTGCCAACTGCAGGAAGCCAGTCCTGCTAGCCACTTGAAAAGTGCTGACAAAAATAGGCCTCAAACAAAGAGTTTTACCCTCTTCCCAGTGAGGCCCCTTTCCTCAGGAGGATGTAAGGAAACTGTTGGTGCTCTTCAGGCCTCCCACAGTGTATATTTGGACCTGCCTCCCACAGTTCCCCACCTGGTCATCCTGAGCAGATTCATCCTGACTATTCCCAGGACTAGTCTGTTGTATATGGACATGATAAAAAAGAGAAACTAAAGTCCCTGGGAGTTGGTGGATAGTCGTCCCCACACCCAGGCCAGTGCAGCGCTTTCTAGAATCCTGCTTGCTTTCCTCAGATCCCAGCTCTCATTACTGCCTTCACTATTGCTTATCCAACCCCACCCTCCTCAATTTTGTTTAGATCATGGACAAGTTATTGACTTGGATTTAGGTTTCATATTCTTATTTAAAAGAAATCTTAACTTTTTCTGTTTGTTTGGGGACACCTCCAGTGGTGCTTAGGGTTTAGTCATCCTGCGCTCCAGGATTCCCCCATGGCAGGGTTCAGAGGACCATGTGGGATGTGGGGAACTGAATCTGGATTAGTCATATGCAAGGCCCTACCCCCTGTACTGTCACTCCAGCTCCAGCAATAAACTATTTTTAAAGCTAGTCCTCTAACCTAATAAGCCAGAGATCATTTATTATTTCTGCTTATAGAGAAGCATTTGATGAAGAATTGACACATGTAGGATTAACACACATATCAGATTTACACATGCAAGGATGTGTTTCTGTTTTTTAAATTTACAAAAACACACGAGTATGTATGCTTCTATTTGGCAATATGTTTTTTTGTATTATATATAATCTGTTTTTCTGTGCCGGACTTTACTCAATATATTAGTTCCCCCACCACACAAACACACAAATACACACAGATCACTGAACATAAGTCCTCTGCTCCATGGTGTCATGCACGTGCATGAGGTGGGGGGCACTCCATTACATGCACATGCACAGCTGAATAAATTCTTGCTGAACATGTAGGTTCTTTCTTGTTTATCTTTATAAATCAAAATACTGTTTGTTTTCACACACTGTCACCTTACTTCCCTAGGGAATATTTTGGAAGTGGGATTGCTAAGTGAAAGCAGATTCATTTTATAAAGGTTTATACCTACAGTTTTCTGGAAGTCCATAACATTAAAATAGTAGGAGCCAGAAATATCATTCAGTGGGTAGGGTGCTGGACTCGTATGTGACTGACATGACTAGATCCCTGGCATCCCATATAGTTGCCTAAACACATCAGGAGTGTTTCTGAGCACAGAGCCATGGGTAAGTCCTGAGCACTGCTGAAGGCAAACAAAAAATTAAGTAAATAAATAAACTACAAGTGCTTTTTATTTATTTATGGCTTTACTTTTTGGTCCACACCAAGTGGTGCTCAGGGACTGGTTCTGACTCTGTTGGGGTTGCTACTGGTGATGCTTGACAGCTCTATAGTTCTGAGGGGTAAATCAGAGTTGTCTGCCTGCAAGAAAAGCACCCTAATACTTATTGTTCTCTCTCTCTCTCTCTCTCTCTCTCTCTCTCTCTCTCCGTCTCGTTCCAAGTTTATCATTTTTAGCGGCTTAAATACCATTTTCCTCCCCTTGCCATATTGGAACTTCCTTTCTCCCATTCAAGTACTAACCAGGCCCGACCCTGCTTAGCTTCCGAGATCAGACGAGATCGGGCGCGTTCAGGGTGGTATGGCCGTAGACTGGAACTTCCTTTATGAATTCCGTATCTGCTCTCCACAGGAGGAAAATTGAATCTACAAGATTATGACCCTCTGACTTTGATTTCAGGGTTCCCTCATCAAATGGCAGACACCTCCTTTAGCCTATACTTGATGTGTCCATGTGTACCTTTTGTTGAGTGGTATCACTGCATCTGCAGCCTGTCTCCTGGCCTGAGGAAACCATGATGAGCACCATTCTGCTCCTGGTACTCCCAGAACCCTGGTACTCCCAGCTGCCATGGCCTTGCCCTGCACCTGTCACTCAAGATCACTTTCCTCCTGCTCTGCCCTCTTGGCTCAGCCCTGAATAGCTTCTATTGGTTGTGTTACCCCACAATTCTCTGAGTTGTCATCAACTCACCCGCCCACCCCAAGAGTTCCCTGCATGATCTGCTGACCTACTGTTCATTCATAAAAGCAGTTAGTTCAGGTGAGGGGGAACCACATCTCCCACTTGCTTCTGGTACTAAGGACACATTTGCCTGTGTTGAAAGCAATTGGGAAAAAGCTGCTGAAGTCTAAGAGCCCCATATGGAGGTGAGACTTGGCACAGCCAACAAGTGGCAGGCAGTTATGCATTCCCACTCCTTTAGCCTTCCAAATGTGCTTAGATTGAAAATTAGGTAACTCACTGTGTTTAGGACCAGGGGGTGTTCTCTTCCCCCATAACAGCCTTGATTTCAATCCTCTGAATCTGTCCCCATCCAAATGTACCTGCCACTGGAGTGGTTGATATGAACAACTCAACTGTACTCCAGAAGAGAATGGCAAGGTGGGGGTATTCTGTGACCAGGATTGGTATTGAGGGAATCAGCTGATGCATTAAACTTCCTTCCTGATGCTGGCACTGGAGTCCCAGACTATGTCTCTATGTCCATGGGGAATGGGTGGCAGAGACAGCACTGCTGTCCCTCTCTGGCTTGCTTTGAGCTCATCACCAAAGAAGCAGGAGGACAGTTGTCCAGTTACAGACCATAACTTCCCTTTCCTTTCCTTTTGGGCTCCTGAAGCACAGGACACAGTTTTTGGCCAATGGGACTAGAATTATACAGATAGAGCAGATAGAGCACTTTCTTTGCATGCAGGCAACCTAGGTTGGTTCCTCAGCATTTTATACAGTTCCTAAAGCCCCATCAGGAGTAATTCTTGAATGTAAAGCCAGAAATAACCCCTGAGCATCACCAGGTGCAAAACAAACAAGCAAATAATTTTCTGCTACGTTCTTAACTTACTCCAGGTGAACTGCTCATGGCTACACAGCGCAACAGGGTTTTTATGGTCCTTTATGTTTTCTGGTACCTTTTTCAGGAAACAAAAGCCTCTGAAAGGCAGGTGATTGGATGTCCAGGGAGAGTTACACTGGGCAGCTGACAAGACCAGAGATTGGGGCAGTGCCAGAAGGAGCCAACTCCATGTCCCATCTACTGCCATTTGCTCACTGAGTAGAGCTCACTCTGTCTCAGTGCAGGGCCTGGAGATGAAATGAGACACTGTGCCTGCAGCCAGCAGGAACAGAAGAGGAACCATCAGCATCCTGCATTGTCTGAATCTCTTCACCACATCATCTTTCTGCCATGCCTGTGTCACTTAAGTGAATTACATGAATCAAGTGCGTTTGTTGGTGTGTTCCACCATCCTGCAGTCTTTGTTCTGCTGATCAACTGCTGTTTGGGGAGAAAGGGGTGTGTTTCCACAAGGTGCTCTTCTGGAGTTCACTGAGCAAGTCTGAGTTTAGCTGAATCCTGTGTTGCTGGACCTCCCACATCTTCCCTTGTCTTTCTCACAGTGGGTTCTCCTTGTCTGGGAATCATTCAAGGATCTCAGCCCCATGAATTCTGAGTCTTGAAAGGCCTGAGTCTGAGCAGCCTCAGTTGGGGGCACCTTGCTTTCTCCCTCAAAGCAGAGAAAAAGAATTCAGCCTTGAAGGGTGTGACCAGCTGATTATTTTTCTCCATTTAGCAAAGTCACTAAAATATCTCCAACTCCACTCTCCTTGTTTTCTCTGAAAGCAGTGGCCCAGGGGACTCAGTCCATTTTGATATGTTTATTTTTTCCCTCCTATTTCTTTCCATTACTCATATTTCCTTTACTGAATTATTGTTTGTCCCTATTAGGGGAGTTGGACTGGGGGTACGTAAAAAATAAAATCGTAAGGCAGAATGAGTGAAGGTTCCAGTTCTGTCTACCCTGTATTGTGCAAGACTTGGAGACTCGGGTATGGGGGCACTTTCTGCCTCTGCAGCCAAAGGATATGGTAGAGAGGTGAGACTTAGATGAGTGGGTGCGAAGCAGACACAGGTGTCCTACATACCTGTTCCCTATAGCTTTTCTCTTACTGGATCTTGTTTGTGGACTTTATCCCACCCCCATAACATAAAGAGCGAATCTGTATTTCTGATCATCAACCCAATTAGGTTCCTCTCCTTCAGATAATTATCCAAGGTTTGTTTGTTGATCATGGTGGTGATGGGTGGACAGACCCAGGTTTCTCCAGATCGAGCCAGGAATCAATTCTGAGGCATTGGGTGGAGCCCAATTACCTCACACTGCTCATAATAAGATGAAACCTAGAAGCTGGATGTTTATGATTTCCAGGCAACCAGCTTCTATTGGGTTTTCATTTATCTCTTCCTCTCATTTTATTTGATCAACTTGTTCCCAGTGGTCTGAATAACCACTAGACTGAAGCCTTAAGACCTTGATCTGGATGCAAGTGGAAATTCTCCGAACAGTGCAAGATCAGAGTCATGATTTAAAATGCCATTGCTGAAGAGTAGAGACATATTGGAGATCAGAGTCAAGAAAATAGAGAAAATACTCCAATAGGAGATAGCAAACCACAACAGGGTAACTAGCAGAGGTGGGTATAGAGTGCCTTCCACTCCTTCTAGCTTTCTGGATTCACTGACCCAGTCACTTTCTCCCAAGAAAGTAACATTATGCCAGAATAAAATCTCATGACAATACTTGTTCGTTCAAAAAAAAAAAAAAATCCCAGAATCTGACCAAGGAAAGCTCAAGTAAGCATATCCAGGAATAGGCCTGGTCACCTATTTCCACTTTGTCTCCAACCACTTTTTTTTTTTTTTGCAGCAGCAGCAGCCTTCAATGCTCAGGGGTCACTCCTGGCTCTGCATTCAGAAATCGCTCCTTGCTTGAGGGACCATATGGGATGCTGGGGGATTGAGTCACGGTCTGTCCTACATCAGCCACACGCAAGGCAAATGCCCTACCACTGCACCACTGCTCTGGCCCCCTAGTTTCTATTTAAAAATTCCTATTCCTGGGCTGGAGAGATAGCACAATGGTAGGGTGTTTCCCTTGCATGCGGCCAACACAACACGGACCTTCGTTCGATTCCTGGCATCCCATATGGTCCTCCAAGCCTACCAGGGGCGATTTCTGAGTGCAGAGCCAGGAGTAACCCTTGAGCACTGCTGGGTGTGACCTAAAAAAAAAACACCAAAAAAAAAAAAAACAAAACAAAAACAAAACCCAAAATCCCTGTCCCAACGGGCCAGGGAAATAGGGCAGTAGGTAGGGCCTTTGTTTTGCATGCAGCTATCCTAGGCATCCCATAAGGTCCTCTGAGTATCACCAGGAATAATTTCTCAATAGTAGCAAGAGTGGCTTAAAAACTACAACAAGGGGCCCGGGAGATAGCATGGAGGTAAGGCGTTTGCCTTTCATGCAAAAGGTCATCGATTTGAATCCCGGTGCCCCATATGGTCCCCCGTGCCTGCCAGGAGCAATTTCTGAGCATGGAGCCAGGAGTAACCCCTGAACACTGCCGGGTGTGACCCAAAAACAAAAAACAAACAAAAAAAAACTACAACAAAAATCCCTGTCCCAAATATTCCATGACAAATAATTCCCACGTGAGATGCTGCTGTGTTAGGAACGTGAGACTAATTCAATCACTTACAGATCCTGCTCCCTCCTTAGACACTTTTCTTTCTTTCAACAAGGATTTTGTATGTCAGTTGTATGCAACACCTGGGAGCTAAAGCTAAATAACATGATCCAAAATTCTGCCCTAATGAAAGGAATCAAGACAGAGAGAAAATTTTTTTCCCAGAAAAGAGTTTCAGGGAAACAAGGAGGAGTCAGGGGTTGGGGCTCAGAAGGACTTGTCTGATTAATATCTGAGGGGAAGTCAGAGGAGAAGCAGGGGGACCCAGGGCTCAGTAGATGGTGGGTGGCAGTTTGGGCAAAGCGAGATCCAGGCAAGTTCAAAGGTGCAGATGTGGGAGCACATTGGCACTTCTCCCAATAGCATAAATTTGTTCTTGGTAGAAACCACTAAGGGATCTGGTGCCAGGGGACTCTTGAACCCTTGTGACTCACAACTAGGACCAGAATGAAGGCAGCATGGATCATGGTTACGCCACAGGAAATGACCGGGATGAAAGGTTCATGATGGTAGGACTTGGTTGACCCTGTCACTGTCTGAGAATGGGGCCAGGAACACAGACAATTCTTTAAAAAACCATATGTGGAGTGAATGAATGACCACCCCCCAAAATGATCAAAACTGTCTCTGGAAGTCATCAACCTTCCCAATAACTCTCATAAATCATCATAAGACCAGGAGACATCTCTGAGCTGACTGTAAACTTCACACAGTGCTCACTCCTGCTCTCAGATTCCTTCCCACCCCAACAGATGACATGGCTTTAAGAGATGTAGGGCAGAGGAGCATGAGTTGGAAATTCATGTCTCAAGTCACAAACCTGTCACAGAGGAACTGAGATCTAGTGTCTGGGCAGGATGGAGAAGGACAACGATGGTCCTGAGTGCCTGGCCAGGTGGGAACTCGGACTCTCAACACTAATGAGTTTCTATTATGACATCATGCTGTCTCACTTCCGGAATGGTGCTCAAGGATATTCCTGATGCTCAGGGGACAATCTGTGGTGCCAGGAATCTAACTAGGATCTACCTGAACAAGGCAAGCACCTTCGCTCCTGTACTGTCTCACCAACCCTAATCCAATCCTTGGAAAGGACAAATGTTTCTGAGGGATAACATGCTGTCTTCATCATGAACCTGTCCAGATCTAGTTGTCTCCCATGCAATGTGTGACCAGGTGACCTGGGACTGTTCCTGGCTCCACCCTGACTCTAGTCACCTTCCTCATCTGTGGGCCTCCCAGGTATATTCTACTCTAGGAAACCAGGAATTGGCTCTCATTCATTTTCTTTTCCCCTAGTTTCACATGGTTAATGTTCCATGTAAATTGTTCACATGTTCACAATGTTCCCAGTAAAGATTAGGGAAGAATTGTTGACAGCTATTGGATTCAATAACTAATATTTATGACTATGGCTTTGCAAATCAATATTTTCATCTTATATATTATTTATTTTGGGGTTTGAAGCCACATTTGTTGGGGCTCAGAGCTTACTCCTGAGTCTGTGCCCAGAAATCACTTCTGGCTGGACTTGGGGGAGCAAACCTAGGTTACCCACATGCAAGACATGTGCCCTACCTGCAGTCCTATTTCCTTAGTCTAACCTACCTTTAAAACAGTTTTAATTAGAGAAATTCCATACCTAGGTTCTCTTGGAACATTCAGTATCTGTAGACTTTCTAGTTTGGAGGGTGGGGTGCTGTATTAAAAAGAGAAGTTCTAGGATTTCAAAAAGGGTATAGGAAAATGAGACAAATAGTCTTCTTTGCTATTTTAGTATGGGTGGTAATCAAAAGTCACTGGAGATAATCAGAACTGCTCCCACCAGTGATAGGTCAAAGATAGCCATGTTCGCTTTGAGCTGGTTGAACTGGTTGATATGGGCTTTCTCTTTTTCTTGTGTTTCTTTTTCATTTATTCGATACTATTCAATATATAAATAATATGTATAATGTATAGGATGTTTATATAATGTAAATTAAATGTACTTTTATTATTAGTTGTATTTTGAACATTTGGGGGTAGTGAGGATATTGGACCAATGCTCATGGATTATACCTGGCTCTGTGCTTGGGATCACTCTTGTTGGTGCTCAGGGAACCATAGTGGTGTCAGAGCCTGAACCTGGGTTAACCGTGTGCAAGACAAGTCCTCTACTATTTCTTCAGCCCCTAGTATTTTGGAAATCAAACAGTGTTTCAGCTGGACTTCTTATCTGATGAAAATTTGGTATCACTACTGAAAAGGTAAAATTAGCACTCCTTGTCAAAGGTTATTGTATAAATGAGTATTATAAGAAATCAGTCTTGACATAAAGTTTAGAAATCAATGGTACCTTGCTAATTGTCATTTGTTCTTGGCAAGTAGCTTTTTTTTTCCCTAACCCTAACCCTAACCCTAACCCTAACCCTAACCCTAACCCTGGCAAGTAGCTTTTTAAAATTATCACACAATTTTAATTCTGTGCACTTAGACACAGAACACAGCACGTTTTCTCATTCTTTCGTGACCAGAGTCTGAAAATTAAACAGTGCCCATTTGAGATGATATATCTGAATTATCATTTGAAGAATGTATAAAGAGAAACTCATGAGTTCATGAGTAAAAAAAGTAGAGTAAAAAGTGAAGCCAATGGTGATTAACTTCTAAAAATATAAGCTTATATAGTGTTTAACTTATAACTCCTTAGACTTACAAGTAACTTAGACTTACAAGTAAAGATCAAATATGTTGAAATTGGGAGGGAAAAATGGCAGGAGTGGAGAATTGTGTCCTGGGGCAGTCAGAGAATGTCACTCTATGGAAAGAACAGAGGACCCAGGGCTGCTTGGTACCCCATGGTTGTACCCAGCAGGGGTACATTAGTTTAGGGTCAAGAATGGTCCCACAAGAAAAAAGTTACATGGAGGCAGGGAAGAAAGAGTGAACCCACATGCCTTGCTTCCGTCTTGGCTGTAATTTATTAACAAAACTCAAGTTCATTTTCCCAGTCCCCTCAGACTAGGGCTCAAATTTATTGGAGGCCTGAGGGGACAAGTGGTATGGGCCTTTCCAGGGTGAGAGACTCCCAAGAAGGCAGCTTGACTTATCAGCACATCAGCTGCCTTGTATGTGCTGTAGACAAGCCACTAAACAGATATCTGAGCTTCGTCAGGTGAATGCCTGCTATGGTAGGACTTTGGGAACAATACAAATGGGTGTCCTTGGGTAAGTCAAGAGTTGACAACAGCAGCAGTTAACTAGGACTGGCTTTGTGCTGCCTTGATTCATGTGGACTCATGTGGATTCAACATGAATTGATGCTCAGAGAGAGCCACAGACGCCTGAATGGCTGCCTGAGAAACACTGCAGCTCTGTGTGGAGGAACCTGGGAGGCTTCAGGTTGCCTTCAGTGGGATGTGGAAAGAGATGGTCTCTAGGCCAGAGAAGGCAAAATGAGAGGGGATCTGGGATTCACATGGAGCCCCGACCTAGAAACTGATCTTCCACTTTTTGTCGCCAGAGTTACAATATTCTGTAGGTTTATTTATTGTAGAATAAATCACCTCTAACAAAATCCTACCTGATCAGGCTTATCTTCATATTAAACATTTTTGGGTGCTGCTTATCAATTTTAAGTATTAATAATAAAAATAAGTGATCATTGAAGAACCAAGTACTTTTCCATATGCTGTCTATTCAGTGCACCCCAGCACTTTTCCATACACTAGTGAATGCTGATATCCCCTATGCATCCACATACTCTTTGGAACCAAGCTGAGTTCCATATCACACTGTACTATTAACTGATATTTCTGAATATTGTTATAGATTTCTCCCTTGAGGATAGGGCAAAATTGAGGCAATAACAATGATTAAGGACTGTAATTTTAAAATACAATACTATCTATTTATGTGTACATATACACATATAACATACAATGTCATATATATACATACACACAGTAGACACTGTGAAAAAGTTATGACATATACACACACACTTACAGACACCTCACATCCTCCTCAGCATCTAACAGCAACCATCAGTATGTAGTTAAGTCACAGATAATTCTTGTTCTCCCCTTTATATTTTTTCATATTTCCCTGCTTTTTTTTTTTACAAGTAGTACATATGAGTAAAAATCTATGATAAATATAACTCGTTGCATTTCTAAGGATCAGCACCCTGAATTATTGCTAAAAGTTCTACTTTTGAGATCCCCTCTAAGGAAATGGCGCTTAACTTCCCTCTCAGGTAAAATATAAAAATTTCTCAAAAGGGAGGAACAGGTTCAAGATGGTATTCAGGATCTCTCTTTCAGAGATCACCAGATTCTTCATGTCTTTGCCAATAACTTTTGACTATAGTGAAATGGGTCTACAGTCATTTCAGCTCCACAGTTGGCTATCCGTGGCATCTTGGCCAAGTCTTCTGCCTCTATCTGTTTTGATTTTTCTGAGGATGTCATAAAATAATATACATAAGCTCCTATTAGCACAAGTGGTAACATTTGGCTATTTTTATTATCCCATTCATTTCTCCCAGTCATATTTTCCAACCAAAATACAGAGGGCATTTTTTTTCTGATTTTTCCAAGCTCAAGGTTTATATGCTCAGGACTGTGGCCTTCCAGAAGGGTCCCAGAAGTACTACAAAAAAAAAAAAAAAAAGGAAATCTTAAAAGAGAAACTCTTCAAAGAGAGTCCTTGCTTACCTGCAGGCAAACAGCTAGTTCCTCGGGGAGCCTTCTATGCTGTTGGTTGAGCAGCAAACTTTATTCACTAATAAAACCCTAAGAGCCTGGCTGCCTGATGGTTGTCTTCCTACCTCAGTAACTCGGCTCGCTCTTTAAGCTGCTCTTTTGGTTTCTGTGACTCAGACGGTCTTAGGTCATTCTGAGACAGGCTTCTCCCCACCTTCTCCATTCTACCTGCTGGTCAAATGTTCTGGACATTTGTCATATTTTGTGACTGCCCAGCATCTGGAGCCCCATCCCATAATTAAGGACTCCCCCCAAACACACACAGAGACACATTCATGAACAGATCTTGGACTGACTGGGCTCTGCAGTGTGACATTAGGCTCTCAGGCCTGTCTCAGATTCTTGACATTCTCTTTCACCTTATATCAATGAATCACATGATTGGTTATACTTAAGAAACCCAACCAACTCCTAACTTGGCCTTAACTCTAAGTTTGCCTTCAGTCTTCCAGCTGTTGGTTTGCAAAACTCTCTGAGCTTTGCCTATCATATCTTTCATTTATACTTTAATAGTTAAAACATTCTGTCATCATTGCCTGCTTTGCTCTAGACTCTGCTCCCTGAAGACTAGGACTGCAACTGTCAATACTGCTCTAGCTTGGAGCAGCATGCCCACAAGCCATAAAACCTCAGCAAAGGCCCATGAAGGAGCCAATATCAAACCTTAGCCCACAGTGGATGCCCTAGAGCCCACAGAGGTTACCTTGGAGAATCAATTTTCTGCTTCTGGTCTGGTTCCAAGAGAAAACCAAATTTCCTTTAGACTTTAGCAAGGCAGAGAATATCCCAACAGCATCCTGAATTGGTGGTGGTGGGGGGAACAGAGGAGAAGAGGGAGGTAGTGTGCTATGTTGGTTGAGACTTGAAGTGGGTGACTAATTCCTCAGGCAGCACTTAGCTCTAAAGCCTGACTTAGAAGCGGTTGTCTCCTGAAGCACTCTGCTTAAAATGGAAAGTGACATTACTCATAGAAGAGCAGACAATAAAAAAACATTTAGGCGGGGCCTGACACAATGGCATGAGTATTCCACCATGGTGGTGAGAGCATCTCTCTGACATGTGCTCAGCCCAGGCCCACAGCACAGTCATAGGTGGCTTTGAACCTCACCTCTCTTATTAGCTCATCCCTAGCACCTTCCTCACTGGCAGGCTATGGTACCTCTCAGCCCTGAGACTGGCATGGGGGCAGGACGAATGTCCTTGAATGAATATCAGAAGTTGGAAGCATAGGTCCAGATCTGAATTCTGATTGGTTATACTTAAGAAACCCAACCAGGGGCCCGGGATTTGCCTTTCATGCAAAAGGTCATCGGTTCGAATCCCGGTGCCCCATATGGTCCCCC
>PVKC010004846.1:8159-34771 GCA_004027635.1 Crocidura indochinensis | reverse complement strand
AGCCACAGGTCGGTTGTACAGGCCCGCCCCCCCCACCACCACCACCATCAGAGAGAGACCAGAAAGAGAAGAGAGATGCACAGAGCCAATGTCCACCTCTCCAGGCCCAGGTGCTGGGCAGAAGACGCTGGAGGCCCAGGTCCTTTTCCGAGAGCGAACCTAATCCTGGGGTCTACAGAGCATGCCCATTCTGAGGCCCTGGAGGGTCGCTCTGGTCCGCCCTCCTGGCTTTGCACGCAGCCAGAGCGAAGGAAAGCAGTGAGAGTGCCCGGGACCGGACTGGAAAGGTGACCAGGGCTGCAGCTTAGCTGGAAGCCTATGGTCTTATTCTGAGGCTGAACCATTTCGCTTGGACTCTTCCTTCCCAGGTTGTAGGGCGAGGGAATGAACTGGATGCCTACCATCCATTCAAGATTCCTATATTCTGGTAACAAACCCAGTAGTAGACTTTGAGAATACCCTGGAATTTAGGTCAATAAACACACCCAACTCTTCATTTATTTAACAAGGTGGCAGAAGTTGCCTTTTGAATCTAATTATGAAAAACCCGTTAAATTCATATTTCTCAAAAGGCTTATCTGGGGTGAGAAGAGGCAGAAGAAAATGGGAAGGTTCTCTTTAGAAGAACATGAGACCAGTCACTCAAAATGCACCTCCTATTTGCAGTGTGCTTCACAGCACCTTTATAGACAAGTTACCTGATTTCCCCAGAAGCTCCTTGGATGTATTATCCTGACACTACAGAGGCAGAACTGCTGGAGTTTGGTCTCAGAGTTGGGACTGATGACTGACTCCTGAACCCTGGAATATTTTCAGGCTCTCTTAATCACTGCTATTGGTGGGAGAAATAAATGAGTGGCACTATTCAGTGGCTCACAGAGTTTGTGTATCTGCAGGGATTAGTAATTAACTCACAGGATCCTGCTATTTGAATGTTCTGAAACTGGATATGTCCATTGGCTACATAATATTTTGGTCACACACATGGTGATCAGGGCTTACTCCTGGCTCTACACTCAGGGAACCCTCTTGGTGAGCTTGGGGACCATATATATGGAATGCCAGAGATTGACCCCAGGTTGGCTGCATGAAAGGCAAGCTCCCTACCTACTGACGGTATAATTTTGGCAGGTACAAACATTCCTAGAGTTTGTGGATGACTGAGTGAATGAGATTTCTTTCAACACCTTTAGGAGAAAAGCACCAATCACCAAGGATGAGAACTGCCTTCTGGGGATTAGAGAACAGTGAGATTTGCTAAGTCACTATATCTATATATCTAAATCTGTATGTACTGTCACTGATCTCAGAGCTCTAAAATAAGCTTGGGTTTGTAACCCATGTTTTATATAGAAATTAAAGAATTGCTGAGCATCGCCCTAAATCCCAGGGATGATAAGATAAAAATGAAACATAGGTCTAGTACCCTTTATACCACCACACAAACCAGAATTCAACAGCAAAGGTAGGTCCACAGAGGTTGTGAGAAGCATAAAGTCTAGGAGGGTAAACCTCGAGTTTCTCCTTGACTCATGGAAACCCTACTTTGGAGCATTTGTGGCTTTCCAAATGCATACATATGTCTTTTAGAGTACATTATAGTTGAGGCATGTATTTAATCCCTTAATTTGTTCAGTGTTTGCTAATTTGTTAGACTCTGTTGTCTCTTGGCTCACTCAGGAAGACTGATGGAAGAGCCAACTGCATTGGAGAGCAGAGAGGAGGGACCATACCTCTTGCTCCCTAGCAGGATTCTACAAGAAAATACCCAGAACCTATATAATTAGTGGAAAGTTTTACTATATAAAAATGCAGTTCCTCCACCACCCAAGAAAGCCTTCACAACATCTGTAAAAGAATGTTTCACAGCATCAGCAGAGCATCAAACCAAGGCCGGTTCTCCCATTGTGCAGGCTGCAGGCCAGGAAGTCAGTCAGGCCTATATAGCCCAGAGAGAGCTGCTTTGGAAAGGAAGCAGGGTCCCAGACTCAGGCTGGAAGACTCAATCCACAGCAAAGGGTGTGAAGAGGGATTTCAATAAAGCTTTTTGTCTCCGCAGTTCAATTTACCAAGACCTGGCAACCTCTGGTTTAGTAACTATGGACGGCCATCAAGTGCTTGGTGCAAATCCCACAAACAGATTTACCTAATAATTTAGTTATATTTGGGGCTAACCTTTAAGGAGAGCAAATCCGACAGGGCTTCCAAAAAAAAAAAATGCATGCATTTCTGGGCTGGGTTGGAGCAGCCTTTTATTTTTGTTTCTCTTTAATTTTTAACAAAATTCACGTGAAATCGAAAAGCCATCATTCAGAATCTTGCCAAAGGCACTCAGCCTCCTTCACCCTCACCCGCAAAGCAGAGTGCGAGCCCTTGGAACTTCACTATCCTTTGGGGGCTCTGCCTTGGATCCCCACCCCCGGCGCCCTTGCCACAAGCCTCCCCCCCCCCACCCCTTTTTTAATATCCAGGGGTTTGGAAGGAGGGAGGGAACCCCAAACAGGAGCCAGATGTGTAGTGCGTGTCCCCGGCTCCCGCCTCCACCGTCCTGGTCCCTTTAGGGCTCCCTAAAACCCGGAGCGCCTCCGAAAGGAGGATCCGGAGCCGGCCCGACTCGGAGCAAAACAAGTCGGATCCGTGGCACCGAGCTGCCCGGCGGGAAGGCCCAAGAAAGCCTTTGCAAGCTTGCAGCTCGCTCTGCAAGCGGGACAAAGTTTCTTTCCCTTTTCTTTCTTGCCATCTCTGTTATTTTTATGTTTGTTTTTCAGTTGCAAGTAGGAAGCTTTTTGCACCCCACCACCTCTGGCCGCCGGGAAGACGTCATCGCTTCCGCCCCGCTTCCTCCTCCTCCTCCTCCTCCTCCCAATCGTCCTCCTCCTCCTCCTCCTCCTCCTCCAGCAGGCGGCGGGGAGGATCCAATATGGAGTAAACCGCGGGAGTGAGCTGGGGTTCGGAACGCCTGGGCACCTCCCCCAGCCGCCGAGCGCTCCCCGGAACCGTGATTGGCCCGGCCCCCTTTGGGGGCCACCCCACCCCGGGCCAGCCCCCCGTCCTCGCCTCCTCTCGGCTGTGCCCGCCGCCTCGCCGCGCGCTTGTTTTTCTCCTCTCCTCTCCCTTCTGCCCCGGCCCCGGGCCCAGCTTCTCTCTCTCCCCCCGCGGGCGTCCGCACCCCAAAGCCCGGAGCACCCCTTCCCTGCTCTTCCCTTCCCTGCCCGGCCCGGCCGACTCCCAGGGGCGCTGCGGCGGTGTCTTAGAGTCTCTGCACCGCTTGCAAACCGCTTGCAAACCCCCTCCTTCCTCTCCGGCCGGGCTCCCCCAAACCCTTCCAGCCGCACCAAATCGGGCGATCTGCTCCCGGGATGTGAAGCCGGGGGGCGCAGTGAGGGGGGATGAAGGAAGATGCAGCGAGCGAAGCTGCCCGCCGCGGGACAGGCTAGGTCTAGGTGAGCAGGAAAATGACCGAAGAAACACACCCGGACGAGTAAGTTGCAGACGGCCGCGGGGGGCTGCGATTGTGGGGGCCCCGAAATGGGGGGCACACTTGGGGTGCACCGGGCTGGTTAGCTGGCTGGTTGGGGGTGCAGCTAGTTGAGCTCGTGCTGGGTTGGCGGAGATCGGGACGGGAGATTTGCAAACCCAGGAGAGGGGAGTAAGAAAATAAATAAATAAAAAAGGGCTGCGGGGCCGACTTGGAGGGGGGGTGCGGCGCCTTGCACCCCGCACTGCTGGCCGCTGGGGATATGGGGGGCCGCCAAGGGCGCGCGGGTGACCTCGGGGAGATCTGGAGCTGTTGCTCTTCCCTCCTTCCTTTGGGGGGGGGAGAAACTCTCAAATCCCAACCCACCCCCGCGGGGCTGCGGGGTGCTCTTCTTGCAGAGCTGCCTGTCCGTCCGTCCGTCTTTCGGAGCCCACTAGGGCCCGGGCTGCTCCGCCATTTCGTTTTTTCTTGAATCGCTCTCATTTGCATACCGCATTTTCATTCATAAAAAAAAAACACTCGGCCGAGCTGGGAGCCGACTGGGCATTGCTGCCGGCGTTGGGGTCTGCGAGCGGCCCGGGGTCTCCGCGTGGGGTGGTGGGTGGTGGTGGAGGGTTCCGAGCGGCCGCCTTGGAGTGTGTGTTTGCACGCGCCTGTGGGCCCGGGACGGACGCCTAGTTGAGCCGGGGGCCCGCTGGAGACTGGGGGTGTGGAGGCTGGTGCAACGGGGTGAGAGCGCGTGCCAGGCCGTGTGTGTTATGTGTGTGTGTACACACACACATACACATGCTCGTGTGCGTGTGTGCAGGCGTGCACAGGCCAAGGGGGGAAACAAAGCTGCAGGCGTTGCGCCTGGGGGGCTCTGGAGTCGACTCCCCGCTCACTCCCTTGGAACCGCTGCCTTCTGCCAAGCCCGGGGCTAAGGTACTGCTTGCTCCCTCTCTCCTACCTCTTGGGTAGCCAGATCCGGTTTGGCACATTCCCACCCCTGGCCCGAGGCGCTACCAAAATCGCGGGTGTTCCCGGAGACTGGGTTTTTGAGGCTGTCGGCCTGGCCTCGGGTCCGAGTGTCCATGCACAGTGCACCGTGGCCGCCCCGCCGCCTCTTTGCTTTAGAGACCGTCTGTCTTCACCACCAGTCACCGAGCACTTTCTTTTTCCTTTTTTTTTTTTTTATTTTGTGAATAAGACACTCTCCTTTATTGTCACATGATATCCCTTCCCTCCTCCCCTGCACATTCATAAATCCGGAGCCTGTCTGGGCTTCTTTCATTCAAGCTGCCACTAACCCAGGTTTGCTGTGGCGCCGGCCTTGGCGAGAGGAGTCGGTGGGCAGTGTCTGCAAGAGGACGGCCCCTCTCGGGTCTGCAGGGGTGTGGGGGGCCTCGGAGGAGTAAAGCCAGAGCCCCCCACCCCCCAGTCTTTTGCTCTTTTGCTCTGGGGAGCTTTGAGGCTCAGTGAGCTAAGGGGAAATGACTCAGGGCCAGGGGACTGGGAAGGTTTGCTTTTGCACCTGGTGACTGCTGTGTGCCCTACTCGAAGGACCTGCTCACTTTTCAGAAAATGCCCCTTTATCCTTGGGCATCTGCGGTTGCTGGGGGCCAGGAGGAAGATTGAGGGGGAGAGGGTTGGGAAGGTTATTGTTTGGGGGAAAGGGAATTTATTTCTTCCTGTAACTCTTCAGGGGGGCTCACTACAGAAATCCCTGCTGGTCTTCCCAAGGCTGTAGGCTAGGATCCTGCTGGCATCCATGAACCCGCCATATCTGCTGGGTTTTCTATTAGATATTTTGCTTTGCTTCCTAAACCATGCCTTGACGTATTAAAACGGAAAAAGTGGTTGCTTTTAAGGCTAAAACACGGGGAGAAGGAATATGCTCTGGGCCTTGCCTCTTTCTGGGTTTCAGTACACTGGTCTTTTGGTGGGTTTTCATAGTACCTGAACATATGAAGGAAGTGGTTGTAGTAATGGTGAAGGACAGTTACCATACTTTGCTTCACCATTCTAGAATGGCTGGCTCTATACCTAAAGACTACTAGCTGGGTCTGGCCTCTCTTCTTACAGCAGCATGCCAGCTGTGCATTCTAGCCCATCCTGCATCCAAAGCAGAAGGATTTGGGTGGGGTGACCAGCAAATAATAAACACCTTTCTAAGCCCTCAGAGCACCTCAGTGTGAGTGTGTTGACTTTTGCAGCCGGAAGCCCAGATGAGACAATGAATATTTGAGGACAGATTCTAGTGTCAGAAAACTGTGGGGCCTTGGCCCAATTGTAGAAATGGGCTTCTGGGGGTTCAAGTTAATGTAATCACCTTGGCAGGATACATGAATGGCCTGGAAAAAAAGACCTGCATGGGGCAGTTAACGGCTATTTGTGGACACTGTCCATTATTTTGCTCCATTTTCTTATGTAATGACCAATATGAAAAATGTCTCTTAATTGTGTGTGCCAGGAAGATGGTTTCTCTCTCCGAATGATTGCTTTTTATTATTTTTTTAATTAATTAATTTATTTGCCAGTGCTGTCTGGAAGCTCAGAGCTAAAATTACTGCTTGATAACAGTAGTCACATTAGCTTAGTTTTTTTTTTTTTTGCTTGATTTGTAATATACCTCTCTTTTATATCAGTTTTGTTTTTCTGTTTTCTGAGGATTTTTGTTTTAGGTCCTTCAGATACCTTTTGAAAGTAGTTAGGGTTACTTATGGGTTATTTTATCAAGAAATAGGCTTTTCTTGGTAACCTGCAAATATTTAAAATTTATATTAAAATACAGATATTTAAATATGCTAGGCATAGTATCAAATCAGAATCTGAAACTAGTGAAATTGTACTTATTGAAAAAAAATAGTATTTTGGGAAATGTATACTTGCATGTATGCTGGAGGCCTTCCTTAAGTATTCCCTGGCCCCAAATGGTCCCTAGTACCATCATGAGTGACCCCTGAGCAATATTCCTGAGTACCACCAGGAATGACCCTCCAAAAACAAATAATAATAGTTTTGCCTTCTCTCTCTTTTTTTTTTAATTCCTTTGTAATACGAAGACCTGATTATTCCTGAAAACTTTTCTGGTCTTTTTACTGCTGCTCCTAAAAACTAGTTTCCTTGTAGAAAATATATAGTGTCCCTTAATTCCATTCTACATAGAAATATATATTAATATTTATAACACAAAATTTTTAACAATAAAAAATAAACATCAGTAAGATACTGAAAGTATTGTTTAGTAGGTAGGAATTAAAGAAAAATTTAAATTGTACATATTTATCTCTTAACAGCACTTGATAGTAGCTATGAATCATTTGAAAATGTGCAGACTGAAGAAATTCTTCTCAAGCAAGCTGGACCTTAGGTGTTAGGCTGACATTCTGGGGTTCTTTTCCCCTCAAAATCTGCAGCATAACTAACTCATCTTGCTGAGACTGAATTGCAGTTTTGACCTTTCCTTTGTTCTAATCTTGAAAGGTTGTTCTGTTCTTTTTTTTTTTTTTTTTTTTTTAAAGGGCTTACATATATTTTGCCAAACTATCTGAGTGAAATGACAGATATCAAAATCTTTGTATCTAGGGACCCTAGAGATAGCAGTAGGGCGTTTGCCTTGCACCTAGCCACTCCAGGATGGAAGGTGGTTCGAATCCCGGCATCCCATATGGTCACCCAACCACTGCCAGGAGCGATTTCTGAGCACAGAACCAGGAGTAACTTCTGAGCGCCACTGGTTGTGATCCAAAAACAAACAAAAGAAATTAAAAAAAAAAGTCTTTGTATTTAAGTATATTTTAGCTTACTTTGTAACCAAAGCTAAAATATTCTTTCAGTGACCGAAGTGATAGTACAGTGGGCAGGATGCTTACCTTACCCATTGCCCACCAAGTCCTATCTCTGGCACCAAATGCATTTTCTTGAGCCCCTCCAGGAGTTATCTCTGATCATAGAAGGCAAGATGCTTTCCTTGTATGTGCCAACCCCAGTTTAATACATGGCACCTCCTAATCTCATGGTTCCCAAGCACTGCCAGAAATGAATCCTGAGCACACAGAATTAAGTCCTAAATACATCAAGGTGTGGCCCCAATAGCCTGCCAATGTCCCCAAATACTTTTCCATGACACCCAATACTATCTTTACAGTATAGAACATTATGACTGTATCTAGCACTCATTCTCTATTGTTTGAACACTGTCTAGTGTAAGTGGTTATTTCAGCTAGAGACCAATCAGGTCCCCTTTATTTTGTTTTTGTTTTGGGGCTGCACCTGGTGGCATTCAGGGGTTACCCTAGACTCCACACTCAGAAACTACTTATGGCTATGCTGGGGAGACAATATGGATGCCAGGGGATTGAACTCAAGTTGGTGACCATGTACGAGGCAAACCCTATCCACTGTTCTATGGCTCCAGGCTCCACTCTTCCCTTAAATACACTTCTAACATGTTAAAGTCTAGAGATTTAGCTAATTGCTTTGTTTTATGATCTAAGTTTCTTTTAAATCTGTATCACCTTGATATTTTTCTGAATGAACAAAAGATAAAATGTAAGTAAAAGCATCAGTTTTGAGAGTTGTCAGGAGAATTAGGTGAGTGAGTCGATATAAAGTCGATGTACAACACTAAGTATAAAGTAGGTATTGAGTTTGGCTCTTTGCTTTTGGTTTTTTTTTGTTTGTTTTTTGTTTTTGGGTCACACCCGGCAGTGCTCAGGGGTTACTCCTGGCTCCATGCTCAGAAATTGCTCCTGGCAGGCACGGGGGACCATATGGGGCACCAGAATTCGAACCGATGACCTTTTGCATGAAAGGCAAACGCCTTACTTCCATGCTATCTCCCGGGCCCCGAGTTTGGCTCTTTGCACAGCATTGAATTTGATTTCCCACAGGTTTAGCTTGTGAAATTTCAAATAATCCTGTGAAAGAAGTGATGCCCCATGGAACTAAAGTGGTGCCAGGGATCCAATCCAAGGCCTTACACATGTAGTGGGAGAGCTCTACTCAGAGCCACATCCTTGATCCACTTGTCTCTGGGAGTGAGGGTTGTGTGAGAGGGGATTCTTGGACTACCCTGCAGTGCTGAGTGCCTACTCCTACCTCTGTTCTCGTGACTTCTATGTAATGCCAGGATTAAACTAGGTCAGCTGCAAGCAAGGCAAGAACCTCAACCTCCATTCTCTTCCTTCAGCTCTGACTCAATAGTCTTTTCAACAGTCAGATGAAGTAAGGGGTGTTTGTTTGTTTGTTTTGGGCCACACCCAATTGTGCTCAAGGGTTACTCCTGACTGCTCAGAAGTCACTCCTTGCAGGTTCAAGCGACCATATGGGATGCCGGGGATTGAACTTAGCCTGCTTACAAGGCAAATGCCCTTACCCATGGTGGTATCGCTCCAGCTCATAAGGGGTGTTTTGAACCCTTTTTATAGACAGTTTGCCTGAGACACAAAGATCAAGTACTATTACCAAGGTTCTGCCTTTAGTAATTGAAGGAGGTGCAAGTGAATATTTTTATGTAGCAGAAAGGGAGAAATATTTGTTAGGGAGGCAGAAATTCTCTGTTATTGCAGTTCCAGGGATCAAACCCAGAACTTCACTCACAGTCTCACACTTGCAAGCCTACTACGTACATTGCTGTTAAACATCTCTAATATCCCTGTGAGGACCGTTCATAACCGCTGGGAGGTACTGTCCGAGAAGAGAGCCCTACCCTCTTGACTTCAGATATCATAAAATCAGTTATGTGGTATTTAATTTCAAATTGGTGAAAATCTGTTGCCACAAGTTTTTCACTTTATTCATTCTATCTGTGATGGACTCAGTTTAGCTTAACTTGGTTTGAGAATTCTGTGATGCATTTTAGGATATTATAATAAGATGAATAAAGTTGCTTACATGGTAGATCGAATATTATTAGCCTTACATTCACTAAAAGAACGGTTGTGGAAATGAAATCAACAGCTATTGATCTGTTGTCTTTGTATTTGCCTTTTAAAAGGGAATGTGTTTCCTACATTACATGAGTGGACTTATTAAATGTTAAAAACCATAGAATTGACTAGGCAGTATTGGAAACTTGGTCTATCCATCAGAAAATTTGAAAGTGAGACAAAAAAATTCTTGGAAAGACTATAAGAAGCTTATAAGCCAGGAAATTGCCATTATGTAAAGTAATTGTCATTTCATAAGTTGTTGCCATTGCATAAATTCATTGTTTAAAGCGCTTACTGCAAAGATGGAACAGCTTGTTAAATTGTGGGCCTGGACTAACCTCCATCTGCTGGGTGTTTTTATACAGGGATATTAACAAATGCTCTCTCCTCCCTAACTGGAGCTGGTGCTCCATTGTGCCTGTTCCTTTACCAGTAAAATGTAGAAAAAGTGAGTTAGTATGAATACCAGAGTTGTCTGCCTCAACAATCTGTTTACTCTTGAACATGAAGAATTCAACGTGAAGCCCTCCTCTTTGCCCATTCCACTCTGCAGGTCCAAAGTGGTAACTCTTCATAGCAATATTTTTGTATGTATGTCCAGTAATGTGATCACATAGTAATGCTATGTGCTACTAGCTTTTGCCCCCTGAATCTCAGCTTTTTGGATTACTTCTTTTTTTTTTTTTTTGTGGTTTTTGGGTCACACCCGGCAGTGCTCAGGGGTTTCTCCTGGCTCCATGCTCAGAAATTGCTCCCGGTAGGCACGGGGGACCATATGGGGCACCGGGGTTCGAACCGATGACCTTTTGCATGAAAGGCAAACGCCTTACCTCCATGTTATCTCCCGGGCCCCTTTGGATTACTTCTTAACTGCCTAGTTTTCTAATCGTTGGTTCTATCCATGGACACATTGTGTTTGGCTAATTAACGTCTAGTGAATAAAAATGGATTGAATTATTTAAAAAAGTTATTTTGCTTTGGCGGATTGATACAATAATTACAATCGCTGTATTTGGTTTGTTTAGGGTATGTATAAAGTCTCCTTTTTAAGGTCAGAACTAAAGACCCAAGCCAAAGACAATAACAATAGGACCCAGAGACCAAAACTATAACAAATCAATACTTAAAATGGACCTGGTACACTGGCAGGCCAGGGAGCTCAGTGTGGAGGAATGAGATGCACTCAGGGAACTTTGGTGGAGGGAAGTCAACATCGGTGGTGGAAATGGTCCTAATTTGCTGTCACTATGCTTGAAATCCAACCATGAAAAAAAAGGATTTGTAATTCACAATGGTCTCAGAAAAATTTTTTTCTTTTAAAAGTCTCCCCTTTTTTGGGGGGGGGGGTCTTACCTGGCAGTGCTCAGGGGTTACTCCTGGCTCTACGTTCAGAAATCGCTCCTGGCAGGCTCAGGAGACCATATGGGATGTCGGCATTTGAACCATGTTCTCCTGCATGCAAGGCAAATATCCTACCTCCATGCTATCTCTCCAGCGCTTTTCAAAAGTCTCTCTTTTTTTGGACCATACCTTGCCATGCTCAAGAGCTACTCCTAGCAATTAGGGGTACCCACTTCATATCTCCCCATTTTTATTTTCCGGTAAGAAAATTTGTTTTTACATTAAATCCTTGGCCCTTGTGGACATTTGATACAGAACTCCTTTTTTGGTGGTGATGTGTGGTAGACGATTCAAAATCAGTGTAATTTTAGTCTCTTGTTGGTGCCAGGAAGTAGAATATCCTGAGTGCATTAAGTCTGGACCTGTGTTTCTTCTGTAGTGGAAGAATTTCTGCAGAAATCACAATATTAACCATTTTCAGGAGCTGCAGGGTTCTGATGGCGTCTTCACACTTGAAGTTGGAGACAGCTGTGCTGATGAATTCCAATATTGGCATAACTTCTGTATTGCCGGACTGAACACAGATATACAATCTCACAGTAAAATCCTCAGCAACTGAACAAGATGATAATAGAGGCAGGAAGTTTGGGTGTGTGTTGTTTGTTTTGACTTATTTTCTCAAGTAAGTTGCTTTAAAAGGGGGGGCGGAGCAGTGGCCTGAAGCGGTAAGGCATATGCCTTTGTTAGCCTAGGATGGACCATGGTTTGATCCCCCGGCATCCCATATGGTACTCCAAGCAAGGAGCGATTTATGAGCGCATAACCAGGAGTGACTCCTGAGCATCACCGGGTGTGGCCACAAAAAAAGGACTTAGTTACATTAATAAACTCCTGCAGTATTCTTATAAATGCTCTTTAAAAATAATATTTACAGCTAGAACTTTGATTTTGGTAGGGTACGATGGGGTACCCCAGCAGTGCTCAGAGCTTTCTCTGTGCTCTGGGGACCATGTGGTGCTTGGGATATTACTGAATTTGGTTGCATACAGGCTAGTACCTGTACTACCCTTTCCATCTCCCATTCTTCAGACCATATCCAGCTGTGGTCAGGGCTTACTCCTGGCTCTATGCTCAGGAATCACTCTTTCAACTCCATTAAAAAATTTTTGAGGGGCCTGGGAGATAGCATGGAGGTAAGGCGTTTGCCTTTCATGCAAAAGGTTGTCAGTTCGAATCCCGGTGCCCCATATGGTCCCCCGTGCCTGCCAGGAGCAATTTCTGAGCATGGAGCCAGGAGTAACCCCTGAGCACTGCCGGTTGTGACCCCAAAACCAAAAAAATAAATAAATAAATTTTTTTTTTGAATCATGGTGAAATACAGTTACAAAGTTGTTCATGATTGAATTTCAGTTATACAATGTCCAGCACCTATCCCGCCACTAGTGGCACCATTTGCTGCCACTAAATTCCAAGTTTGCTTCCTACCATCCCCCTGTCCTCCCCACTACCTGCCTTTGTGACAGACATATTTCTTTTCTCTCTCTCTCTCTCTCTCTCTCTCTCTCTCTCTCTCTCTCTCTCTCTCTCTCTTTCTCCTCTTCGTCCCCTTGTAAACACTGATTTACAATATGGTTATGAAGGTGTATCATTCCTATCACTTTACTTTCTTTCAGCACCCTGTTCTTGTCCAGAGTGATTATTTCAACTATCCCTGTCTATTGTATAGATGCACCACAGTTTCTTTAGCTACTTATCTATTCTAGGATATTGGGATTGTTTCCAGATTTTGTCTATTGTGAACAGTGCTGCAATGAATGAAGGATTGCAGATGCCTTTTCTGTATTTTGGGGGGATATATTCCTAGGAGCGATATTGTCAGCCCCAACTTTTTAAAGGTGTTTACTGGGTTTTCTTAGCCTCTGAAGTAGAAAGGAATGTTTTGCATTGGTGTACCATGCCTTGTGGTGCCAAATGCATTTTCAATGTGAGTAATTGCTATACAGCTTGATATACATTTTATGTGCAAAGGGAGTCAGGCCAGGATCTTAGTAAAATACTTGACATTAACTGCCAAAGAAATTATTAAATCGAAGAGAACAGCTAGTTTGTAACAGCTCATTTTCAGGTAATCTTGATCAGTTTGTTTCCAACTGGCATCTTGTATGAGTGATATAGCAATTGTACTTCCTGTACAAAAGGTAGTCTAATATTTTTAAAACTTTCTATGTTTATTTGCAAGTATAAGTGAAAGAATAGATTTTTATTTACATTTAGCACTTATTAAAGTAATTAGAATAGTAGAAGCAGCTTTTAAAGTCTTGGATTTACCGCACCAGTGCCATAGTACAGAGCATAGGGAATGTGCCTTGCATGCAGCTGACCCAGGCTCACTACCTGGCATCCCCTGAGTCCACAAGAAATGCATCTTCAGGAGTAAACTCTGAAACCCACCAGGAGTGATCCCTGAGCCCAGAGGCAAATCCCTAATTATTGCCAAGTGTGCCCCCCCCAAAAAAAAAAACAAAGCAAAAAAGGATTTAAAAAAGTGTAAGGCAACTTTTCTGTACTAAAATAATGACTTTTCAATTTGGTCTGTTTTCTTTCTTACTGTCCCTGTGGTCCTTTGATAAATGTCGAAACCTCACTTAAAGGTTTTCTTTTTTATTTTCACTGTATATATTACACCTGCCTTATTTTGTTCATCTGACAATGAGATCTTTGTCTTTCCACTTTTCATTGTCATTAGTCCTATCCTTCCCCAATTACATTGCTTTATTTCAGGTCTCTTATATGGCCTCCTTACACCTTGTTTCCTGTGCTCGTACTGGTCATCCCCTAATCTTGTGCACAGGAAAATTAGGAATACTAGATTACAGCTACTTTTGGGAGTGTGATAGATTTTGAAGTGTTCCTGTTTTTAGGACAGATTTAGACTCTAGTTACACAATAGTGTAATTTATTTTATTGGGTGATAGAAAAAAGTTAATTGAGGAGGAAGCTGGAGGAATGCGATTAAGTGAATA
Source organism: Crocidura indochinensis (assembly GCA_004027635.1). NCBI lineage: Eukaryota > Metazoa > Chordata > Mammalia > Eulipotyphla > Soricidae > Crocidura > Crocidura indochinensis. The sequence goes on along the minus strand of PVKC010004846.1, from coordinate 21,014 downwards.
TCTGATGAGTACCTGCCCTGTGTGGATTGTGCCTGTGATGTCTTTGCTCCTCTGAGCAGAGACTCTGGATTATGGAACCTCTGTCCTCTGTGAGGGTTAGCACTGGGCCAGGACTAGCCACTTTTACTTGCCTCCTCAGGATGATCTTGCAGCCACCGAATAATCAACTGAGCGGTGAATGGAGTTTTCTTCTCTTGACCATCCCCACCTTTTTCAGGACACCCGGAACCCCCTCTGGGTAGAACTCTTACTAGATCATTGAAGTGCTCCGTTCCTTTATAACATTCCCCTCACAAGCCCAAATTCTTTGAGTCCCTTTGAGAGAATGAGGGGGTGGTGACAGGATGTCCCTCACATTTGGGTGAAATATGTTCCACAGGCAAAGGCAGGCTACAAGCAAAGAGTTGACATAAAATACTTTGCCTGAAGACGCAGACCAGGATTTGTATTTGTAACCAAAATTGACCATTGTATTATCACCATTAACTTCATATACCAGGTGTTTTCTTTTTAAACTGTGTATAGTTTTATTTTCTTAAAATCTACTCATGTCTCAAGTTGTAAGGTGACGTGTCTCCTTGTCATTCCTGGTGCAGCTATATGGAGTAGGAAACTGGTAGGTACCCAGAGAAGTGCCTTTGCTGTGCTGGGAGAAAGATCAGGCCAGGCCAGCTGGTTTAACCTTTGATATCAAAGCACAGTTTTCTCCTGGACCTGCCATTTTATTAAAAAAAAATTATACTTGAGTGGCATAAGGAATTCTCTGGGAATCTTGTTAAATTTGGAGCTTGTAGATTCTGCAGATTGTGTAAATACACAGATGCTGTTGGTCCATGGACTACACGCAGTAGCAAGAACCTGTCTCTGATTTTGAGTGCTGGCTCACAGCTGCCAGGTTTGCATCATCATTGTCAGACAATACTGAAAAGTCAACTTCACATACCTGACATTTAGAATCCTTTGAAGCTCTTTAGACATGAAGGTGGTGGAGATAATATCCAGTATTTGTACTTCTCCATCCATCCCTGGTAGGACTTTGTAGAGTTGATGAATATTGATTGATTAGATGGAATGTGTTGAAAGAAGTTTTTCTCTTCTTACCACTTAATTTCCTGGCGAAATTAAGTGGTCCAACATAAAAAATGGGACCTGAAGTCCTAGCATTGTGTGTCTCATGTCCGATAGCTGGCATTCTGCACCTCTCTTGTATAGAAACTATGCCTGTTGCCCTGTGAAGCATGCTGGCTCAGCCCTTCCAGAAATCACAGGAAGTAATTAAACAGAGAAGGTCAGAGAAAGCGGAAGTGGTTGTGTTGTTTCTGATGGAATAGCATTGTTGTTCCTGGGAATCAAGATGATGATGTTTAAGTCTCCGGGAATGTGATTGCTTGGGGATTTGATTGTATTTAAATTGTAGCCTTTTTAGTTTATTCTTCTAGACAGCAATCTAGTTAGGAAATGAATTGCTTTTAGGTCTTATCAGGAATCCCCATGTGCCTTAACAGAAGTCTTAAGCATGCAGTTGCTTATAGCTTGCAAGTTTGTCTTGAATGATATGAATGTCAAGACTATTAGAGGTTAATTTTAGGTGTCTGGAATTCTCCCTAATTCTCCTGATTAAGCACTTTAACATAATAGTTTCCTTAATTGGAATAATGATGGAATATTAGCATGCATATTAAGCCACTTACTCAAATTTGGATAGGGTTAAAATGCAAATTTATCCATCACTTGTCATTTCTTATACTTTAGAGATAATTCTTGGTGATAGGTGGGGAAGAGACTAGAATAAGAATCTGAATGGGGCTTTGTACCTGTGGCAGCTTTGCTAGGAAAGGCAGGAGGTGAGAGAACCAAAGATGAGAGACCAGATTCCCTTCGTTGTTCCATTTTGTTTTGTTTTGTAAAAAGAGGGTTAAAAAAAGGATCTAGGAAGTGGTATAGGGGTGAGGCACTTATCTTGGACATGGCCATCCTGGGTTTGATCCCTAAACTCTATAATGGTGGTCCCTTCATCCTCAGCCCCACCAGTTCTACCAATAATGTTCCTTGAGCATAAAGTCATGAATTAGTCCAGGGATAGCTAAGTGCGCATCAAACACCTCTGATAGTTATAATTCCAAACTTGGATTTGATGGGAAATCTGAAAGGAACTGGTTGTATCTCATAGGTTCACAGGTTTTATCTTTTTTATTTGTTTGTTTTTGAGAGAAAGGTGCTAGAAACTTCAGACTCTCCCCAGCAGTAGATACTCTGTCATTTGAACTCTAGAACTGATGTACTACAAACAAGTGACTATGACACTGGAACACTTCAAGTGTTGTTTGTAAACCAAATATATAATGTCCCCAGTATTTACATATCAAAGTTTCAGTGTACATATAGCTGCGTTTATTAGAACACTAGAATACTTACAGAGTCTGGGCAAAAGAGATAGTATAAGCTGGTTAAGGCTCTTTCCTTGCATATGAACGACCCAGTTCAGTCACTGGCTGCAATTGGTCATCTAAGAATTACCATGAGTATCTCATAACTTGTACTGAATGGCCCCCAAACCAAAGCTCCAAATGTCAAATAAGTACAGAATCTATGGTCATGCTCTGTCATATACTTAACTCATTTTTTTATTTTGAAGGTGATCTCAGGATCACCTTGAAGGTGCTCAGGGAAGCCTGGGGGTCCTCGGGTGATCATCTGGTCAGGCTATGTAAGTCTAAGGATTTAGTGCTCGGGCCCAGTGGTGTAATGGGGCCACCAGAGCCACCTGGTCAGTGCTGGGAACCAAATTTGAGCTGAGGCTGGAAGATATGTTCTCCAGCCCTTTGAGCTTTCTCCCAGGCCCCATAACTCAGTATTCAAACATGCAGCTGGTTCCCCTTGGGAGATTTTGGTCCCTGAGCTTTTTTTTTTTTTTTTTTTTTTTTGAGGGCTGATATCATTGAGAAGGTTGAGAATTGGTGCTTTACCTCATGCACATGTTCAAGTTGTTGTAGTGTTTCAGGGTTGCTGTCAGTGGAAGAGCTGAAGGAAAGCAGAGGTGAACGAGTTGGAAAGGGGGCTTGAAAAGCAGTCAGGACATCTGCAAATAGAGTCACCTCTTCTGATTAATGGAGGCAGAACTGGGGATTCTTAGTTGTTAGTGGTGCCAGCACCACTGATAAACTGGGGCTGTGCACCTATACTTTTTGATTTGCTGCTGTTGTGGGGTTTTATTTTGTTTTGTTGTTGTTTTGGGTGTTTGGCAGAGGTTAGACCTGATGATAGATCTCGGCTACTGGAAATGCTTCAGGGTTTCTGCCTAGGTTTCTTGGGGAACCTCACAGAGACTAGGATGGAGCTTTTGATTGCACAAGAATGTTGGGTCTTTCAGGCTCTGTTCTGTTCATTGAGAAGAATCTACACCTTCCCCATAGCTTTCAAACGGATACTGAGTAGCTAAGAAAGTGGTGTCAAGTTGCCTTATGTTCTAAACTCAGGAAATAGAGGTTTTTTTTGCTCTTTGCCAGGTGGTCTCAAGTTGAGATTCTCTGAACTCAGCTTGCTTGTCTCTAAAATATAGGACTTCGATAAAATAATAACAACATTGAAGGCCTCTTTGAGTTCTAAATATTTATTGCAAGGAGTTTTGGTTAATAGTTTTTATATTATCTATTAGCATAACTTAAAAAAACCCAGCATATTAAGAAATTAGGATGTCTCTTACTATGGCGGTTGTTTGGGCTGTCTCCTAGGGGAGGTGTCACCTGGCCTGGATGACAGGCCTCTTCTGGGTGCTAATGTTCATTCTGATTACTGCCCTCAGATTGTCAGGTCCTCAGGATAGAGGGAAAAAAGCAGGCTGGTGGAAGCCTGCTTGTTTAATTCAGACTCATTTAGCTCCTATGGACGTTGAGCCATCACCATTTAGCAGACTGCTAGCCTCAGTCAGCCCTGGAACATGCTGGATTTGGAGCAACTTGCCAAATTTCCTTACATCATAGCTCACCTGTGAATGACAGGTCAGGGTCCCAAGACATGCAGTAAGAGGTAGAGGTGGGACTCCTTTGGTTCACAGTGCTGGGAAGGATGAGAAGAGGAGTTTTTTTTAAGGAACATTTGAAATTCATGCAAGGCTCCAAGATTTTGCACCAAGGCACCAGCAAGTAGTTGATGAAAGATTACCCAGACTTGTTCTTTCACCACTGTGCCGGGGGCCTTCTATTCTCTTTGTGTGTTTGCTCTTGCTGTTAACTGCCAAGGCTGTGTGGTTGTAGACAGCAGGAAGTAATATTCAATATGCAGGTCTCTGGGTGGGGGTATCTGTGTGCCAGAGTGGGCAGGATGACAGTTTGGGCACTTTAGTGTGAGAACGCGACACACTTCTAAAATAACAGGTGCTGTTACAGCAAAGAGAAAGGGAAGAGTTGACCAGCCAGTCAAATATGAACATTTGGGGCCTGGGAGATAGCATGGAGTTAAGGTGTTTGCCTTTCATGCAAAAGGTCATCGGTTTGAATCCTGGTGCCCCATATGATCCCCCGTGCCTGCCAGGAGCAATTTCTGGGCATGGAGCCAGGAGTAACCCCTGAGCACTGCCGGGTGTGACCCAAAAACCAAAAAAACCAAACAAACAAATATGAACATTTTTATGGTGGCCTTTTAATTTAAGGCTTTATTTTGTTTGTTTTTAATAAGGCCTTGTAGGTTAAGTACAAATAAAGTTGGTTTTATCCTGTTCGGAAAAATGAAGTTCCGAATTTTTTTTGGTTTTGGTTTTTGGGCCATACCCAGCGGCGCTCGGGTTACTCCTGGCTCTGCACTCAAAGATCACTCCTGGCAGGCTCCAGAGAACCATATGAGATGCCAGGGATTGAACTCAGATTCGACCCAGGTTGGCCCCATGCAAGGTAAACACCCTGCTGCTGTGCTATTGCTCCAGTCTTGGAATCTGCTTATATTTGGATAGACATGGAGAGTATCATGCTGAATGAAATGAGTCAGAGGAAAAGGAGCACATGAATGATTGTACTCATTTGTGAGATATATAGTAGAAAATAGTTTAAGAAGAATACCAAAAGACAATAGAAAGAAGGACTAGGAGGACTGGTCCATGGTAGGGAATTTGACACAAGGTGGAGGGGGGAGTATAGTTAAGAACAGAGAAAGGACCACTATGACAATGATAGTTGGAAATGGTCACTCTGGACAAGAACTGGGTGCTAAAAGGAGGTAAAGTGATAGGCATGATACCCCTTCAGTAACAGTATTGCAAACCATGGTGCCTAAAAGGGAAAAAAAGAAGAAAAGTATCTGTTATAGAGACAGGCTGGGAACAGTGGTGGGAAAACTGACACTTTGGTGAAGGGACAGGTGTTGGAACATTGTACGACTGAAGCTCAACTATCTACAGCATTTTAACTCTGTATCTCACTCACAGTGATTCAATTTTGAAAAAATGTTGGCTTTATCCCCTGGCATGCCACATAGCTTATCACTATTGTGCTCAAATGCATGTTGCAACCTGAGGCTTGAAGAGTGAAGATAATCCCAAACCAAGACTCTTGTCCCCATGAACTGGGCCCAGCAAACAGACTAGAGGACACAGCCCTCTTGGCCTGGGTGAAAGCTGCTCCATTTCAGTCTTATTTAAAATCTGCTCTTCAGTTAAGAGTCCAGTGGAGAAAAAAAGTGTTCAGACTCCTCATGTCAGACAGAAAACACATATTATCCTTCTTGAATTTTTTTTCTTAGAGAGCTGGAGATCAAATTCAGGACCTCACACAGGTTATAGACAGTTTGTCACTGAATTACCTCCTATGCCAGGCAGTATATTAACGACAAAAATTCTTCAGGCTTCTGTATTCCTCCTTTTGTTTCCCCTCGATCATTTTCATCAAGGCAACAAATCCTTTGTGAATGTGAAAGTTCTGTTTCAGATCCTTTACCCAGTGTTTCTTGGATCAGCCAGATTCCAAGGGTGGTTTGGTTATAAATGCAGCTCTTACCAGCAGATTTCCCCTTCATTTTGCTTTTGTTCAGGATCTACCTGGAGAATGTCAGATGTACTCTCTTCCCTGGTCTCTAGCCAGCAGCTGTGCTTAGGAGGACAACTTAGATCTAGAATAGGAGACCTGAAGACTGGACGTTTCTCATAGGGTGCTTTCTGAGACACAGTACTGTTACCCTTTCAACTCTTACTTGTCTCGCCCCTGAATCAACTGCATTTGACTTTGTTGTGTCCCTCACCGCTGTATTAAGTAAATCTGAGAGATTCTGATGCCAGGCAGTCAGGGTTTGGAAGATCACCCAGTCAAATGAAGAAGAGATTTACCTGGGAGCAATTACTTTTTTGTTTTAAACATAGCCAGCCAACCTCTGCATCCATTTATCCTGAGTAGTCCCTCCGATTGAAAGGTGTTTGTTTAGAAAGCTACATATCTGTATTAATGGAAAGTTGTGAGGGATGTTGTTCAGCATTGTAGAACTCATCAGTTCACCCCTTCTTCCTGGTTCCATCACATTTAAATTAGATAGCAGACAATCTCTTAGGGAAGAGACCGAATTGTTGTTACACACATGAAATAAGAGCATAAAAGACAATAAGGTATAAATTTGAGCTTTTGATCCAAGTTGACTTTATTTAATGATAAATTTGAAATCACTTACAACCCTCCAAAATTGCAACTGTTTTTTTTTTTAATTATTACTGTTTAGGAAGGATTGGTGAAACATGGAAAATTCTATTAATTTTTTCCTGAATGATTGATACAGACAACTTTAAAATAAACTTTAGCTCTTTTTTTTTTTTTTTTTAACTTTAGCTCTTTTAATAAATTAGTAAATATAGGAGTTTTCTTTTCAGTTCTGCCACTTTTTAGAGAGAGGAGTACAGTGACAATTTGTTTTATTGGGAACAGGGAGAGCTTTTGAATTTGATTTTTGACAAACCTTTGCTAATGGTAAAATTGATATTTACTGAAAGGGAAAACAGCTATAGAATAATTTCACCTAAAAGTAAAAATACTTTGACTTGGAATAGATGTCTGTGAAAAACTGATGCCAGGTTTTAAGATTGTAGCCTGTCACCCAAAGGTGTGGCACTACACATGAATGCACAAAAACTGAAAAAGTTTTCTTCAGTGTCTTAGGAGAAAATGTGAAGGACAGACACACTGGCAAGCGGTAAGTGTATTTGGTGCCATTAACAATAAACTTAAGAATAGTTAAAATTATTTTGTTTTGTATATTTTGCCAAAATTTTAAAAAACAAACACAATTTTAAAATGGGTCTAAATCAAATAGTGACTTAATAAGAACTCAGCCAAAAATGTCAACCTGGTTCCAACTCTTTGAGTCTGTGACCTCAGTCACTGAATCTTCAACTTCATAGTGTTTTTAGTTGAATTCTTGCTCCCTGGCATTTCTGGCCAGCCTTGCTGTCACAGTTTCCAGTTCTGTTCTTTCCCCTAGTAACGCCACTTTTGCAGAAGTTGAGTGAGTTGGTCTCTGAGATTAGGCCGCACATGCCCAGAAGTATTGTCTTAAGGACCTAGCCATTGTCCAAGAATATGTACTAATTTTTAGACTGATATGCCTGGCAGGGGTTGGAACCACTGACAGAATTTCAAAAGTCCAGCCGAACTTGCATTGGTGCTAACAGCTGGCTTGGTCTCAGTTGTGGTGGGCTCTAGGAAGTTTCCCAGACAGACATGGGTTAAGGGGGAGGCTGCCTCAATTGTGATTGACCCATATTGCCTTGGGTGAGCATTTCACATCTGCAGTCTCAAGGGCAAGAATGCTGATTCAGAGGTTCCAACAGCCACATGGGATAATAATGCAGAAAAATATTGTTCTCACATATAGCAGTGCAAACCGGCAAGCCAGTTCTTTTGGGGATGAGAGGGTTCAGAATCTGGCAGCTTTAACCAGACTCGCCTAATTCAAACAAACATGTGAATGAATGACTTTGTGCTGTAGTATATGCTTGTGAAGAAAACAGCTTGTTCTTTGGAAATTTGGGGCCCATGTTTTTTGTTTTTAAGACTTGCATTTTTGTCCTTTGAGTAGTTTTACTAGTAGCATGTTGTAAGTTGGGTTGCTGAGTGTTTCTGAGGTGACATATCTCTCAAGTGGGAATATTAGCAACTTTGTAGATAGCTTTTGTGAATTTTCTAATGAAACTACAAACTGTACCAAACAAAAAGCACACATCCTTGATTGTAAAAAATCGACTCATTCACACAAACTGTTTACAGGTTTCACTTTTTCTAGTTGGAGGAATATTTAAGGTTTCATATTTGATGATTAAATTTATAATATCTATATCTGGTAGAAAAAAACAAATGACATAGTGCACCATTCTGACAAGCTCTGAGGATAAGGTTTCTGTGCTGGAAGACAAATTTGTTCATGAAAAATTACAGTTCCCTCAGGTATTGAACATAGGATGTGAAGATTTTACTGGCTCAGGGAGCTGAGCAACAGGCCCTATTGTGCCACACAGGATGACTCTGATACATTTTCTGCTTGGATTCGCCCTTGATAAGGAAGCCATGTTCCCAGCAACTTGAGTGTGTGGTTCTGTCAGTAAAGTCTATGGAACCACTGTCAGTCCTCTTCAGCTGTGACAAGTGCTGTTCTTCCTAGGACTGTCCAGCTGATTCACAAAAGGCAGTAGCCTCTCTTTGCTCCTTCAGCCCCTTATCAACATTCAGATTCAGCCATGTTTTTTTGAATATGCAGAGCCCAGAACTGGAGATGGTTTTCCCGTGCCAAAGACTCGGGCTTGGATTTTTGTCCCTTTCTGTAAGCTAAAGCAGTGTGCAAGACCAAAGTCAGTGTAAATCCTTAGCATGTTAGAGTAGAAAATGCATGATGTTCTTACGGAATCTGTACCTCAAGTGTTCTTTTATGGACTTTATCCTCTTCTCAGAGCATAAAAGGATAATGCTGCTGCTGCCAGTCTGAGTACTTAATGAGCATCCTCACGATCTATTGGCCAGGATGGGTCATCGGGAAGATCTTTCCCTGAGGACCTTCCTCTTCTCGATAACCAACTCTAGTCTTTGGAATTCCCTAGATGGTAAGGAAGAGATGGCCAGGAAGGGTGAGGTGTTCATAGCACTGAAATTGTTCTTGAATTTGTCCTGGGACCACCTACTCAGAGTCAGTAGACTGGAGAGCTTGTGCATATACAGATATCATTCCCTTCCCTCCCTACCGACTTCTGGGCATGGTGGCCCAAGAAATCTGCATTTTTGAAGAACTTTCTGCATATTTCTCTGCCTGCAAAGCAGTATTCAAGATCACTTTCTAAATTATAATCATATATTATTATCCTTGATATTTGTTTCCCTATGTCTACTTGCTGAGTACTCGGGAATTGTAAAGGCCACCTTTGTGCCTTACTCAAGCCACCCAGTGCTTTTAATAGTTCCTGAGTATGTGTTTACACAATCTGCATTTTATGAAGTCCATAAAGGCATATTTACCCAACAAGTCACAGGTGCTCCAAAGGTCAGCTTTCCTCGATTTATATGAAAGACACTTAACTCAAAGTCAATTAGCTCTATGATAGAAGCCAATTAAGGCAAGGAAGTGAGCTGTTCAGGCTGACATTCCATCTGTAACTTTTGTCCCCTTGTCATAGCTTGGTTTTACAAGCCCCTTTAAGCCAGTTATACACAGAGCCTCTGCATGTGTGGCCCGTTACAGCATACAGGTAAAAGTGCCATTTGTCATGTCTGTATGGGGGAGTACTGTTTAAAAGCATGTAATTTAAGTGGCTATTAGATGATGCTATGTTAGCGCTTTTGCAAGTGACCAAATTGCCCTCCCTGCTGTAGGTAGAGAGGCTGTTGTCAAGATGTCAGTGTATAGACACCCCCAAGTTCTGTGTTGCTTTCAGAGTTTGCTTCTCAATCTTTCTTGCCTGGGTCCAAAGCTGTCGTTTCCTCATTTGCAAAACGCAGTTCCTTCAGGAATTCCTTGTACAGCACAATACCTGATACAAGAAGCATATTCCATTTTACTTATTCATTGATTGATTTGGGGAGGGACGAGTTGTGCCTCTCCTGGCTGGGCTCAGGGTTTACTTCTGGTTATTTAGAAATTACTCCTGGTGATGTTCAGGTGGTAGTAGCAGTTGAACCCAGTGTAGTTGAGCGTATTGCAAGCATCTTACCTGTCGTATTATCTCTATAGTCCCCCAAAACATTTCATTTTAAAGAGAGGACTTGTTGCAGTTGATGATTATTATAATATACAAATTAAAAGTTTGGGGCTGGAGCAGTGGCACAAGTGGTAGGGTGTTTGCCTTGCTACATGCTAACCCAGGATGACCCTGGTTCGATCCCCCAGTGTCCCATATGGTCTCCTAAGACCGGAGCGATTTCTGAGCACATAGCCAGGAGTAACCCTTGAGTATCACCGGTTGTGGACCCCAAGCCAAAAATAAATAAATAAGTAAACAAACAAGTAAATAAATGAAAGTTTGATAGAGTGCTAACCCTCAGGGTAAGGGGCTGTTGTAGGTCAAGAATCTTAGCTGTTAGTTGTTTTTTTTTTTTTCACAGTGAAGGAACCTGCATCAAACTGCTTCTGACCCTCTCACATTGGACTCTGGACACTGCTGGACACCCTGAACTAAGAACTGCTCCCCAAATTAAAGGCTCAGTTCTGTGCTAGATGGTGTTGGCTTCACTGTGGGTTCTGTATGTGACATCTTTTAACTAGATGACTTTGTTTCTGAGCACAATGAGTAGAGCTTGGGATATTCTTGGCGTTTTGTTTAGGAGGTGCATGCTCAGTGCTTGAGGGACCTTCTTGAAAGACCCTTTTGGTCCTTATCCTTGATCACTTGCAATATACTACCTTCTTGTAGTGTATCCCTGGCCATTAGCCAGACCTCTTACCATGGACCAAATGGACTTAACCTGAACTTTCAAAGCCTCACTGCCCTTGAGTGTTAATGGGGGTTTGGTTATTAAGTGAACAGTTAAATTGAGTCCCACACAGACTATTAGGATGAAAAATTAAGGATTTTGATGAAATCAAGTATTAGGCCACTATTTATGGCTTGACAAAGAACTAATGCACTAGGTCTAAACTGGGTTCTTGCACACAAACTTCGGGCAGGGGCTTTTGGTGCAGGAGGAGAGCACAATTGCGAAGAGTTTTATGTCTATTCAGAGGAGCTGATGATGATGATGTGCAGGAAATTCTTTTCTAAAAAAAACACTTTTAAAAATGTAAACACCGTGATCATGCAGGAAATTCTTGTGAGAATCACTATAGCATCATAAAAATGGTCTTAGCCTCAAAGGGAGAAAAGCTAGTGTCAGTATTGTTATTTATCTTCCCAAACTTTGGCTTGCTTTCATTTTTGTCAAGTGGGGTTGTACTCTGGGCCCTATGAGGAATAAGTTAGATGCAGTTCATGAAAGTACCTGCTTTAGTGTCTAACATAGGTGAGATGCAGAATATATGTCAGATGTCTGTTATTATCATCAAGAAAGCAGAAGCAGCTAAGACCATTGGGCCTGAAAACCTGACAGGTGGGGAGGGTTGAGCCCTTCTATTAAGCAGCTTGAAAAGTGGAACCAGCAAAAATGAGAGCAGCTGAAGAGACTGGTTTTATGAAGACTCCGACAAATGTCATCTAATCCAAATAGTGTTAACAATCCAGAGATGCTTACCCTTGATTCATGGAATATGAAGAGTCTTTTAGATTGTGCAAGGGGCCAGAGTACCTTTGGAAAGAAAGGGAAGAGTATGTGTCTTGCTTCCATTTTTAGTACTTTTTCCTTGCCACAAGTCTTGATATTTTTGCTCTTTTTCTGGAAAATAAAATCATAAAGCAGATTGTCACACTCTCTTGAATCTTATTTTTTGATACTCTCCCACATAAAAGGTGAACTATCCTCATAATGAACTTGTGGAGACCAGAGAAATCAGTCACAGAATGGGTCACATAGTTTGTATGCAGGGGACCCAGATTCAAACCAGGACGCCCAGGATCCCCCAGGAATTGTCAGATGACCATCTCATATGGTTCGCAAGCACTTATTTTGTTTTGTTTGAGGGCTACACCCAGTGATGCAATCAATTACTTCTGGTGGTGCTTTCAGGATCATAGAGGATGCCAGGAATTAAATCCAGGTGACTGCATGCAAGGGAAGTGCTCTACTTGCAGTATGGTCTCTCTGGTCCCCTGTGTACTCTGAGTATAAACAGATGAGACACTAAAACCTAGATTTGCAAAGCACCTTCAGTTACCAGGTGTGAGTGGTGCCCAGAGTACAAAGTTAGAACAAAATAGCTTTAAGTAGGTGGACTTTTCCCTCCTCACCCCATGCAAAGAGAAGCCTTTCTTGTTAACCCCTCTTTGCTTTACCAGCAAATTTTTTGCAAAATGCAAGAGTCCCCTATACTGACTTTGATGAAAAAAGTTTAAGTGGCCCTAAAGATGGCCATTTGCTGTTTTTCCACATCACAGCATTGCCTTGAATTCCAGCTTAGGTATCCTCCACATGACCCCAGCCCACCTTAGGATGTGTGCCACCTTGAATTTCACCTAAGAAACCACGTGATGGGAGTTTCCTCATTGTTAGTAACTTCAGTGGGTCAGAGACTTTCTGTCTTCTGATCTTTTTTTGTTTTTGTTGTTGTTTTTTTGTTTTTTTTGGGGGGGGCCACACCCAGTGACGCTCAGGGGTTACTCCTGGCTATTCGCTCAGAAATCGCTCTTGGCAGGCACGGGGGCGGGGGGGGGGGGACCATATGGGGAACCGGGGGATAGAACCGTGGTCCGCGCAGGCAAGGCAGGCACCTTACCTCCAGCGCCACTGCCCGGCCCTGTCTTCTGATCTTTAAGCC
>PVKC010004845.1:19405-34758 GCA_004027635.1 Crocidura indochinensis | reverse complement strand
GCCAAAAAATGAGTATAAGATCAGAGAGATGCTACAAGGGATAAGACACTTGTTTCACATATGGATAATCCCCAGTATTACATAGGATCCTCCAACAATCACAAGGGTCACTCCTTAACACAGAATGCGGAAGACTGTCATGAGAATCACCAAATGTAACCAATTTCACTGCTCCAAAGTCAATAGTAAGCATTTTGTACTATGGCTCACCATTTAATTCTTATGAAAAGTAAAATGTTTGCAGCTTTAAACATTAATAATTATTCTCTGCACAGTGTATAGGCCTCGTTTTCTGTTTTTAGTTTGAGAAAGTTAAATCATGTTTTCTTTGTTCACTATAGTAAACTTTCTTCTCCGAGGTTTCTAGCTTAATCTATCAATCCTACAAAACATTGGAGCTCTCATGTTTCAGTGAATCAAAAACAACGAGCAATAAAAATGTCAGCTTGATGAAGATACACTGAAAAAACAGTGAAAGGATGATGTGGCTATCATTTGACTAAAAGGAGAAGAATTAAACAAACTTAGTATGAAAGAATCTGCTGTTTAACCTTTGTGTAAAAGAAAAAGTCACTATTAAAACTAAATATATAAAAGAAGTGATTTTCAATGTTTAAGAGGACAGTTTAAGAGGAACAGAACTGAGATATTAATATAATTCTGGAAAGTGAGAGTACCATATACTTTTTAGTGTGAATGAAAGAGTAGATAGCAGAATAAAGGGAATGGTAAGAAAAGAATAAAAGGTAGAAAAAAATATGGCACCAAGAGTCAACAATGGAAATTTGAGGGTTACAAGAAGCTAAAGAAGCCACCTATTCTAGAGTATTAATTAAATAACTAATTAACTTTCTGGCTTGGGGTCCACAGCTGGCTGTGTTCAAGGCTTATTACTGGGTCTCAAATCAAGGCTCACTCCTGACAGGGATTGGGGTATCAGATACATTTTGATATATATTTTATAATATGTGTATTTATTTTATTTCAGATCCATGCTTTGCATATCAAAGAATTCTCTATCTTAAAATTCGTGCATAATAGTAACCCCAATTCTCATATTTCTTATACTCACAATCCTTCTCTGCTGCCATCAATGAGGGCTTGAAATAAGGGTTTATTGTGTGGTATAGTCTGCAAAATATTGCCATCTCCTGTCACATAGCCAATGGCCCACTGTCCCAATCTCGTGCAGCTTAACCGGAAAATGTAGCTGCAAAACAGGGGAATAATACATTTAATCACATTCAAATTATAAACTTATTACTAAGGCAATATATTGAGGTAGTCTAAGTGTGAGGGGCCCGGGAGATAGCATGGAGGTAAGGCGTTTGCCTTTCATGCAAAAGGTCATCGGTTCGAATCCCGGTTCCCCATATGGTCCCCCGTGCCTGCCAGGAGCAATTTCTGAACATGGAGCCAGGAGTAACCCCTGAGCACTGCCGGGTATGACCCAAAAAAAAAAAACAAAAACAAAAACAAAAAATAAGTGTACATGTGTGTGCATGTATGCACAGACTTGTGCACACATTCATTATGCAACCTAACTCAGTGTCAAAACCCCACAAGTAAAAGCAAACAATGGTTCATGGCCACAGTTTGCTATTGTATGGAGCACTATGAAAGTCCCAAGAGGAGGGGACTGTCTAAAATTACAAGCTCATGAACTGTACTTCAGGTTTTTTTGTTTTTCTGTTTGTTTTATTGGTTTGGGGGCCACACCCGGCAGTACTCAGGGGTTACTCCTGGCTCTACGCTCAGAAATCGCCCCTGGCACACACAGAGGACCATATGGGATGCTAGAATTTGAACCACCCTCTGTCCTGGGTTGGCTGCATGCAAGGCAAATGCCCTACTGCTGTGCTATCTCTCCAGACCCATATTTTTTTTAATTTTGGGTCACACCTGGCAGTGCTCAGGGGTTACTCCTGGCACTCAGAAGTCGATCCTGGCAAGCTTGGGGACCATATGAGATGTTGCATATTGAACCCGGGTCTGTACCGGGTTGGCCGCATGCAAGGCAAATGCCCTACTGCTGTGCCATCACTCTGGCCCCAGTGTTTTTTTAATGTGGAAATCCAAAAAAATCATTTAGAATTATTGACAGAAATTTGTGAATTCACCTGACTGTTGTACTTTTCTATGAAAAAATTACAATTTTATTGACCAATCTCTTGAGTTATGTGAGTTGCTTGAGTTTCTAAATCAAGTAATTTGTCACTGCTTTGTATGGAAGTGCTGGTTGTCTCAAAGACTTAGGATAGAAACCGTTATTAAAATTTCTTTTTGATTGTGTTTTTGTTTTTGCTATTGGGCCATACACAGAGGTGCTCAGGGGCTACTCCTGGCCCTGCACTCAGAAACTGCTCCTAGTTTGGGGGGACCATATGGGACACTGGGGATTGAACCCAGATCTGTCCTCGTCAGCGCTGTGCAAGACAAACACCCTACTGCTGTACTATGGTTCTGGCCCCTCTTTATGGAAATGTTGAAAAAGAAAAGATATAAAAGTAAATATAATTTTCTTATCGCAAAAAAGAAACAAAACTCAACTGGGCATTCATTATATTACTTTGTAAATCTTTTGGACGTTGGGGGCACCAGGGACTAAACCTAGGGCCTCACACATACAAGGTCAGAGTCTTACTGCTGAGTTATGTCCCTGACCCTATTTTATAATCTTTTAATTATAAAGTTTTAATCTTTAAGTAGTTAATAACTTATTTAAAAATAATTTACAACTATTCAAACCATTTTCATTTAAAAAAGTTAAAAATAACGAGTGAGGGTCCAGAGCCACGGTGCAAATAGTAAGGCATCTGTCTGCCTTGAGCGAGTGCTATAGCCTAGGATGGACAGCAGTTCGATCCCCCGGTGTCCCATATGGTCTCCCAAGCTAGGAACAATTTCTGAGCGCAGAGCCAGGAGTAACCCCTGAGCATCACCTGGTGTGGCCCCAAAACAAACAAACCAAAAAAAAATCAACAACAAAAAAAGACCTTAGTGAAACAAAGAGAAAGCATATTTAGAAGTGTATCTCTGCCATTTAATCCTGTTAGGCTCAATGCTTTATAGAGTATAAGTAAAAAATAGCTTTTAAAAAAGGTGTCGGGGCTGGAGCTATAGAGCAATGATAGGGCGCTTGCCTTGCACAAGGCTGACCCAGGTTGGACCTGGTTTTGATCACCACTGTCACCTATGGTCCCTCAAGCAAAAAGCAATTTCTGAGCACATAGGCAGAATAACCCCTGAGCATCATGGGTGTGCCCCCAAAACAAAAACAAAACAAAACAAAACCCCAAAGAATCAAATAAAGAAAATAAAAAATATGACTTAAATAAACATGAATAAAAAAAGAAACTACAAACTATCTTAAAAGACATGACAAAGGGGTCGGGTGGTGGCACTGGAGGTAAGGTGCCTGCCTTGCCTGCGCTAGCCTAGGACTGACTGCGGTTCAATCCCCAGGTCCCCATATGGTCCCCCAAGCCAGGAGCGACTTCTGAGCGCATAGCCAGGAGTAACCCCTGAGCGTCACTGGGTGTGGCCCAAAAACCAAAAAAAAAAGACATGACAAAGATTTTGTAACTTGAACTTATAGTTATATTAATTTCATAACTCAATTGCAAACTGAATCATTTTTCTCTAAGTATATTACCTGCAATATTTCCATAACATGCCTGTCTTTTATAATTAGAGAATTTCATATCTTTTAAGGTCAACTAATTCCGGTGACTATTTAATAGCTTGACAGAGTTCTATGTGCGTGTAGCAGAAAAATGTATCTCTTAATAAAAGTACAAGATACATTATTATAAAATGGCTTTATAGCCATTGGGTTTAATTAACTGAACATTTTAATGTAGCAATTTGATTTTGTCATCTAAGAAAGTTAGCATCTGTAACCAGAATCAAATTAAATAATTCCATACAAAATTACAACTATACATTGGACCCCCAAGTTAAGCACAGGCTGAGGAAACCAAATGTCCCTGGAATAGGCCCAAAGTATTTGGATATATACATAATTTAATTCCAAAAGAAAAAGAATCAATATTGTTACTATTCTAATCTAATAAAAATATTATTATACATTATATATTAATAATAATCTAATATTCTATTCTAATAAATATCAGAAAAAAGACAATAAATTTCTTTATGTGTTATTGACTGGTTGATTGGTCTTTGAGCCACACCCAACGGTGGTGCTCAGGGGTTACTCCTGGCTCTGCACTCGGAAATTGCTCCTGGCAGACTGGGGGAACATATGGGTTGCAGGGAATAGAACCACGTCTCTCCCAGTTCGTCAGCATGAAAGGCAAACCTCTACCACTGCACAATCACTCCGGTCCCTGACTTAATAATTTTCTAAATACATCATCTCACATATTACTATATCATTGTTCAACTATGAACACTCAAAAATCTAGCAACTTAATGGATTTAATTAAAACATTCCCATCTGACATGATAGTTGTCTGTGTAGTTATTTCTCTAACTGAACTCCACTCTTGGTGGTAAGCTTCCTATCATGGGCCAATCGTTCCAGCCCTCATCTCTATTGTCTCTGGATATAATTGCAATAATGTCTTTTATTTTTCTTAAATCCCACAGATGAGTGAGACTACTCTGAGTCTATCTCTCTCCCTCTGACTTATTTCACTCAGCCTAAGAGTTTCTGAAAATGACTTCATCTCCCTCAAGTCCACTATGGACCACAAAGGACCTTTTATCTTTGCACATACCAGACAAAAGTCCTATTAAGAAACCTTACCTTCCAGGCTTAGTGCTGTATTTCTGTAGACGCGCTTTAACTTCATCATAGGTGAGAAATGCCATATAACCTGGATGTGTTACAGCTAAGAAGTTCCAGTTCCTTAGAATTGAGCCCCAAGGCTAAAAATGATGAATGAAAACATTATTTAGAGACTAGCATCTATAAATTATATATCAACGCATCATTTAATATACTTAATGAAATTGTCTTGAATAATTGAAAAGTTACATTCAAATGTAACTTAAGTGGCTTTGATGAAGCAACCTCTACTCTCTAAGCAAGAATGCAAAAAAAAAAAAGCTAATCTCATTATAAAAATATATTAGGTAGAAACTATATTTTTGAGACAAAGAACATGATGATGAGAGGGTGGGGGTAAAGGATCTCATGTTTATAAATTCAATTCTCAGTGCAGCAACTGTGCTCGCTTAGGAGGATAAATAGATCACAACTCTTTTCAAAATCCTAAGAAAACTCATACAACTTTAGAGCTTTGCAAAGGTTACACATTAAACACTAACTGCATGAGAGAAAAAACATACATGTATTACCCGAAAGATACAAACAGTACTAATACAATGTAGGAAATACAGTAGTCTTTTGCTTAGCTAATACTTATTGATAAAATTACTCCTCTAAATTAGACATATCTTAAAAAACTTTCCTCTTGGGTTAACGTTCTTTCTATAACCATATTATGCTCACATTTGACTTCTCTCGCACAGTTATAAAATTAGAAGAGGTTACTAGTTTAGAGGTATGTTATTTAAAATTCTTTTGCAGAAACGCACACAAACATATATAAATATATATACTCTATATCACATTCTCTTTCTAATACTCCCATTAATTGGAAGAGAAAAAGGCAATCAGTGATAGATGACTTTGCTGGTGGGGGATGGGGGTGGCAAATGAATCATCTCTGTCTTATTTTTTAATAAGCCACATTTTATTCCAAAGAACTGGCGGCATACACAATTTACTTGCCAGACTATTAACTCAACTCTTCTACATGAAAGAAAAAAAAAAAGGTATTGTATGTTGCCAAGAGAAAGTTGTTGAAATAGTTCTCTTTGACATGTTTGGTAGAGAACTGCTCTTGTTTGTTTTGAGACGTGTTCCTCATGATTGTTAAGCAAGTTTCAAATTTACAAGGCAGAATTCTTCAAGGATTATTATCCCTTGAGATGAGGATAACACGAGAAAGAGTGTTTCAGTAATGATGACTTCTTTTTTATACCTTTTCTGACATAAGAAACATCTTTAGGGTTATTTTCTCATAACACTAAAATACATAGTTACACAGAAAGTAGTTCCAGAAAAACTATTAGGAGAGGATCTATCTATGTACTTAAAATATACGTGTTTAAACTTTTTTTTCCTTAGGGAATGACTAAAAGTTGCATAAAGAATACTTGGAAATTATTGGAATATGGTTTAAAAAATAAACTATTATAGGCACCAGTTTTTCATTTTCCCATCTAAGGATGTGAATAAAAAGATAAAAAGAATGTTTGAGTCAAAAAGTTCACACAAATTAATGGGAAATCATTTAAAAATAATGAAGACAGAAAATTGGCATTGTGAGCCAATTGCTGCAAAATTTAACAATTCCTTAATATATTTCTTAATACATAATCCAAAGTGCGAGCTTCTAACTGGAGAAAAAAATATTTAATGAAAAGATTGTGGGCACTGTTGTCTTTGTGAATTATTGTAATAGCCTAAAACACAAGGTACTTATGTTTTTTGTTTTTGTAATGTATTTTTCTAATAATCCCTTTCTATAGGCAGCAACCCCAAATTAGGTGGAGTTTATATTTTAAATAAAATATTTAGAGTTTCCAATTATCTGTAAAAGTTAATAAAGAGAATTAAGAAAATTTAGTTCTCCCCAAGTTCCAATATTCTATATAAGACTGAACCACTTACTAACTTATAATTCAGTTTGTAACAAGGGTGTTGATGGATACTTTTAGTCCTTGCTACACTTGATAATTTTCATCCTCTTTTATTATTTCAGTCCACTTATCCTTTATAGCCACATAGCTCCACAAATAGTTTATTATCCTGATTCCCTAACATGTATTGCTCCCAATTTTCCACTATGCAACTGGAAAAAAAAAAAAAAGAAGAAAAAGTGGAACAGCAAACCCAGGGAAAGGTACAAAAACCCCGAATTCTGATTTTAGCACCAGATCTAGCTGGCTATTGTCAACAGTCATAACTTAGAGAACTGACATATTTTTAACAGTGGAAACATGAAACCCAGTTTATACCCTAATATTGACTAAAGTGACATATTAAAAGAGTACAAAACATATGGTAGATTAAAATAAAAAGCGATGTCACAAAACCCTACTTTATATCTACTTGCTTCATTTACTACCAAATAAATATTACAAGAATCACAAGTATTTTATGGAGCATTATTTCATTTGGGGCAACTAAAATTGTTAAATACATAATTTGGTGGCAGAATCAAACATTCAACATAAATTTCAAGTCTTTGTGCTATTGAAATAAAAGAATAAAGTAACTGTACCCATTTTCATTAAATGATCATACTGGCTTCTAAATAACTATGTAAAGACAATTACAAAGGACTAAAAAACAAGGCAAATTAAATTAAGTCTACTTCTCATTTATATGAGAAAAAGAAATTAAAAAATAAATTCCTAAAATATAGTATCATTAATACTATTTTGATGAAATATTATAATTTGAAACCTAAATGTGATAAAAAATATTTACTGACATAGCAAGTATTTATAATGCAACTGAATAAGAAAAACAAGTTGTAAATAGTAAGCAATATAGTATATTTCTAAATATACAGGCTAAGTTTGCTATCTCCCATGTTATGAATGTAGGATAAGAAGGTAAAAGTTGGAATATAACCCAATGAGATACCCACCTGTTAGAGTTGTGTTTTATGGTATTGGAGTAAAATGGTCAACAAAGTAAAGAAACTAAAAACACTGGATATTCCAAATTTCAGTCAAATAATTTGCTCTAAATTTAAAGCATTAAATGATCATTTTATGCCTGTGTATTGCTTCCACTCTGTAGAGTACCAAAATTGAGACTAATTTCCATGCATATGTATATGCACCCAAATATATACATGTATCCACACACATACATTAAAAAGTGGAGGGCTCAAAGGAACAAGATGAAAGAATAAAGCTCAACATGGGCTTACCTGAAATAGCCTAGTAAAAATATCAAATTCAAAAACTGAAATGTAATCATTACAAGTTAAATCAATTGTTGATTTTAGAGCCATAGCTTCCAGCCCTGAGCTAATTTGATGGACTTCATGAAGGCACTGTCTGAATACTTTCCATGGAACAATAGTTCTGTGCAGAAAAAAAAAGAAAAAGAGAGGTAGAATTGTGTTATTAATATAGACCTTCTATTACAACACAACCATATTATTAAAACAGTAAAATAATTCTAGTTGTATTAAAATAGTTGATTAAATAATGATAATAGAGTTCATAATAAAAAGCATGTCATGGAGTTTTCTACATATTGTGACAAAATATAAATACGATTTTCTCTCCAACAGTCCTTTGCTTATCAAGACAGTTGTAATTAAATATCTGGGGAAAAGGTACTAGGTCAAAGTTCTTTATTTCTAACTTCTGTATTTGTGTATATAAATAACTGAATTAAGTTAAATTTTTCCTCTCTATTAGAATTGTGATGAGAAAATACATTCATAGAAGACTAAAAATTCCTTGATCATTGAAAAAGAGTAATGTGTTTCTTCTGTTCTGAGAAAGTACGGTAGAAACGTTATCAAGATATTATTGGTATCTTGATATCAATATCTACCATATCAATGTCAATCATATATTCAGAGAACACCCTAGTGTTCTCTTCTCACCCTAGAACACTAGGGTGTTCTCTGAAGATATGAATGCATATTATCTAACCTTTAATATTAAGTAATGCTAAAGGAAAATTTCAATATTTTTACCAAAAAGGCTGGTTATTATATAAAACTTCACTTAGCCAAAACTTAAGAGGTGATACAGAAACATGGTTTAAAACTTAAAAAGAGAGAGAGAGAGAGAGAGAGAGAGGAAGGATTCTCTCCCTAAATTATTTCCTACCTAAACAACTTCTGACATTTACAGCTTTCTTCTTTTCATATAAGTAACATTCATTATGTATTTTTTAGCTACATTCCTCATCTTGGAACAGTCAACAACTATTTCTAAGTAAAATAAGTTGGTCTCATTTTAAAACTATTTAGCTGAAAATTTCACAACAGTACATCCTAACAGCTACACTTACAACCTTAATATGTGTAAATATTAATATATTAAATTTTCTTTACTCAAATCTCTCCAGGGGAATAAACTGGAATAAATTAACTCTACTTGACCCCGCACTCTACTAAGCCTCCCAGAGTTAAGTATCAGGACAAATATACAAAGTTCATATTCATTTAAAAATCTTCAAATGTCAAGTGAAACGGACATGCATCAGACAGTGTTCACACAAAAATGACTGAATCCAAACCAGAGATACTGTTGAGTCTGTGTGACTGGGGCTGGATCTGAGAACTCAACTTCTAAGTTCTCTAATGAAGTTGGGGTCTGCAGACGATACTTTGACAATTACTGATCTATTGTATCTATTAATTGCTAAGGCAAGGCACTGGGGAGAAGTATAATAATGAAAAAAAAAGACACTATCTCTGTTCTTGAAGGACACACTCAGTGATAGCAGAAATAAGATTTGTAATGCTAATAAGAGAGGGAGGTCTGATACTAAGTAGGAGCTGGAAGCATTCCAGAGAAGGAGTGTCCTTTGTGACCAGATTGATAAAGGAATATTAATAAAGGCTTTCAAGTTCATGTAGTATTTATAATAAAGTATAGATTATATCCTATTACAGGGAAAAATTGAAGCTGAATACATCAGACATCTTTTTTCTATATATGAAAAAACAGGAAACCACAAAGAACCAAAGAGAAATACCACATCAGACATCATTTAGAAGAAACATACGTCAGGCTCTAATTAAGGTTAACAAGATGCTGCTGTTTTTAAAAGAACCAGGAAAACTTTTGATAAATATCAGAATGCTATTAATTTACAGCAAACATAAATATGTAAATTTCCAGTTTTAATGAAGGTGGTGCCTAAGATACACAATTTCCTTGCCTTGATTTAAATCTCAAACACAAGCATGAACAACAATATTCGAAACTATTAAAAGAATAAGCCAAGAACTACTGATTTAAGAGTACCGCATTTTATATTTTGTACAGAAAATGTTAAGATACATCTTTTGACTACCTAGTGTTTTCCCAGAGTAAGTCATAAAAATTGTACAAGTTTCAAGAATTATAGTTGAACATAAAGCTTAATAACAATATGTGAAAAAGAACCCTGTATTTCCATAGCACTTATGCAAATGACCTTTTCTCACAGTTCACTTGTGGTAAACTCAAGTGTTCATCGAAACAAATACTCATTGAACCCTTCATAGAGGTACTAGTAAGAAGGTGAAGAGTATTTTTCAATTTTTTTTATAAACAAAACTCATTAAAAAATATACCCTTTGACAACTTTTGTCCAGTTATCTACCATTAACTAAAAGTGAGGGAAGTAGGTGTTTCATGAGAAATAAATAGGGTATAATGATCTCTTGAATTCGAAATAAAGAAGATTATTCTAAAAAATAACTACGCTAAATATTTAAACTCTCCAAAGAGAATAAGAAATTATTACCACATTCTTTCCTGAGACATAGGGATGAGAGGGTGCAGTCAGAGGATGACTTTTCACACCTTTAATAAAACTGCAGAAACAGGACACAATAGTGGTTTCTACTACGTCTTTACCCAGACATAGGTAAAAGAAAATAGTTGTGGCACACTGTTTTACGCATATGCAAAAAATTTCAACTTAAATCAGTAAGAGAACTGGAAAGGTCAAGAGAAAGAGAAAGTAAAGCAATAAAAGCATAAAACCATCCAACATGGTCCAAACTCTCACCAAACCAGAAGTTAATCTTCCTTGTGTCAGCAGGAAAAAAATCACTTCAAAGACAAGCTGAATTGACATTAAAGTCCATTGAAAAGCACAAATAGCCACCAATACACAAAGACAGGAACATAAGGTCAAAGCATAGCCAGGCACTTGAGACACAGGGATTTGTGGTTTTACATATGATTTTATATTTTTAAACATTTATATTTAAATTTTAAGTCTTTTAAATGATAGATGCCTTCTATTGAAATCAGAACTTTTTATTGATGGATTATTATCTGTCACCTTCAAGTGAAAGATGTTATAAGGTTTAGTCACAGAAACAAAAACTCAAGATGGAAAAACTGAGTTTACAGATTTCACAATGAAATGCTATATATGTAGTTGGCATTGTAAGTGATTTGGAACAGAAATGTAAAGTCACAATGTACAGTAGTAGGAGAAAGGCTTTAAAAGTCTGTTCAAGGTGGCACTAGAGTAAGGTGTCTGCTTGGCAAGCACTAGCCAAGGAAGGACTGCAGTTCGATCCCCCGGCGTCCCACATGGACCCCCAGACCAGGGGCAATTTCTGAGCATCAAACGGGTGTGGCCCAAAAAACCAAAAAAAAAAAAGTCTGTTCATATGCCATATCATAAAAAAATATAATGCACATGACATGGGAGACCTCTAAGGATAGTAATCCTTGAATATAGAAAACTTACCTGCCCAAGCCCAAACAATGAGGTATGCAATCAAAATCTACTTCACTGAAATGTACCATATTTTTTCAGCCTATAAGATGCACCTGACCATATGACACACATAGTTTTAAGATGAGGAAAACAAGAAAAAATATTCTAAAGAAAATGGTGTACTAAAATATTTAATAAATTATAGCAGAATATTTCAACCATGTTAAGTGAGCAGCAGTCAACATGACATTAAGAATCATTATGACTGTCATTATTAGAGTTTAAGTTTCAATTACTCTTCTAGTCTTTTGGAAACCCCAAGAACTCCTCAGCTCCAGGTGGCATTCACTCCATAAGATGCACATACATTTTCCCCCATCTTTTGGGGGAAGGAAGTGAGTCTTATGGTACGAAAAATACGATATTTAGAGAATTCAAAGGAATATTTCACTAAAAATTTGTGCTACTGCTTATGAACTATAGAGACACCGCTTGATGACATTTTTTTAAAAAAAAATAGGCTGTTTATATAATGTCAGGGAATATAAAAACTTGATATATGTAAGGTCATAAAATGATTATTAGATAATGAGCCTTGATCTGTCTATCTCCCTCAAATAAAAAGAATATTTTTCATTTTTAATGTTGTGCTAGGGATCAAACCCATAGCCTCACACATGCAAGGCATGTGGTATACCACTAAACCACATCCTGGTCTAAGGACATTGGGGTTTTTTTGTTGTTGTTGTTTTTGTTGTTGTTTGTTTTGGGGTCACACCCATCAGTACTCGCAATTTACTCTGGCTGGCTGTGCTCAGCAATCACTCCTGGTGGAAGTCTGAGATCCATATGGGGTGCCAAGGATCAAATATGCATTAACCATGTGCAAAGCAAGTGTCATATAAACTGTACTGTCATCTGCTCATGAATCATACTATATTTTCAGTAATTTAAAAGGTATTTACTTTTGAATCAATACATTGCTGAATCAAACTTAGTCGTAGAGCACTCACTCTGTGTGTATGAAGTATTAATCAATTAATTAATAATAAACAAATGAAGAAAACAGTGTTCTGTAAGATTAAAATTAGATCAGGAGCTAGAGAGATAGAACAGTAAGCCGGGTGTTGTCTTGCATGTGGCCTACTTGGGTTTAATCCCAGGCAAACCATATGGTTCCCCTCCACCCCCTACCAACACCACAGAAGTAATCTGAGTGTAAAGCCAAGAATAAACACTGATCAATGCCATAGTGTGGCACAAGCACTCCCGCCAAAAAAAAAAAAAAAAAGAGAGAGAGAGAGAGAAAACAAGATTATGCTGATAAAGGGGAAAAATTAAGAATACTTTTCAGCAACTGAAAAATCATACAAGATTTTTTTCTTCCTCTGTAAAAGTAGAGAACTATATACAATATTTAATCTAAAAATTATAGTTTTAAAATAAAACAAAAAGCAATGTGAGACAAAAATGTTAGATGATGGCCTTGTACATAAAACGAAGAAAAGACTCTGGTCTAAAAGAGAGAACATTTGAGCTTTTCTTGCTAATACCTATATTTCTGAGGTCTCTGATATTTATTAGGCTTATAATACATAGGACATATAATAATTTATGGGTTGACTTGCTGCACAAAATTGTGAGATTATATACTAAAAATTATAAAAATCTAGCCACAAAAGGGCATAAAAAAGGCTTAAAAATGATCTTCCTTAATAAAGCATTAATATAACAAACTGTCTTACTGAAAAAAGTCACAGTAAGACAAAATTCTTCACAAGATCTCTACATAGGTTATTTAGGCAATGGGCAATGGGCAATGCAAAACACCTGCTAGTTATGGAGATTATGTGCTACAAGAGAAAAACATACTTTCTGCACCATTTCTAATTCCCACAGGAAGAGAAAACTACTACTGATTACAGAATAATAAAGCCAAGACAAAGCTATAGAAGAGTTATTTGTTACTGATAATCAACAGAGCAAGAAAAAAGGAGGAATGCAAAGCATTAATAATCTGTTAATGAAAAATAAAGGAAAGCATCTTGAATTTAAGATTTATCTATTCTTGTTCTTAAGTTATCAGCAATTTCTCATCTAGGAGAAGATTTTTCCAAAGAACTATAGAGTGAGTCTAAAATCACAGGCTGACATTTTAGCCTATCGCTGTTTCATGGATGTTATCCAAAGACATAATTCCTGGGTCAGATCTAAAGAAATCAGTTACTCACAGGAAGAGTAACAGTCAGTTCAACATGTTCCTTAAAGCACCTGTTCTTTGACCTTATTCCTATATCATGGCACAAAGGGACATCTGTACACAGGTATTTATTGAGTAGAAGGCCCAAGAGGCTTATAAAGCACAACCCTCCCACTCAGGGAAGATCCTCATCCACAGATCCTGGGTTATGGTGTGCAACCAACTGACTTGGTATACCTATGGCATTCAGGATTAAGCTCAGAACTGATTTCTATACCAAGCGTATATCTTTCAGGCCCTATCCCTCTGAGAAATCCTAATAGCAGGACAGTGAGATTGTCGCAGTGCTTACAGGCAGCACTGGGATTCAAATACACATCCTTGTGGTCACTTGGTTATTTTCTAGCTCCTTAATGGAAAACACAAACAGTGGGAACTGTCCAGACAACCTGAGTAAATGCATGAGCATTTACTCATGCAGTGGCACCAGGGTTTGAACACATTATCTTAATGTGACAGGTAGGCACTTCAAGTCACTGGGGCCCATTTTCTGGGAACACTGGATACCTTATGATTGACAGTAGGCATGACAATTTTATGACCTGAGTAAAATTACTACTTTTGTCTTACAAAGCAAAGATGCTCCTTTCTGCCAAAAAAACTATTTCTTTTTACCTACTAAGGCAGACTATTTACCTGAGAAGGGATAACACATTCAGAGAAATGAAGACCATTACAGCAAATACTTTATAACATATGATTTTTATATGAATATTTGCACGTTTAGTTCCTTTTTGAATAAAATACACGTTTATTTTAAACTAGTTTGGTATAAATCAACATTTAGAATGGTATTATATTATATTTAGATATTTAGACATTAGACATTTAGACATTAGGTACTATATTATATTTAGACATTTTCCAAACTTCCAGGCATCATATATATCTGTATGTAAAGTAACATATAAGAACTTCTGAGAAAGACTATGCTGTCGCCTGTGTTACAGTTTGTTTTTTATTTTAACATCAGATGTCTTCATTAAATAAATCCTACTTTCTCTCAACAAGAAGAAAAGAACTTTTGGGGGGGGTTTGGGCCACACGCAGTGATGCTCAGGGGTTACTCCTGGCTATTCGCTCAGAAGTTGCTCCTGGCAGGCACGGGGGACCATATGGGGAACCGGGGGATCGAACCACGGTCCATCCTAGGTTAGCGCAAGCACCTTACCTCCAGCGTCACCACCCAGCCCCGAAGAAAAGAACTTTTAAGAATTATCAGCAAGTGGGGCCCGGGAGATAGCATGGAGGTAACGCATTTGCCTTTCATGCAAAAGGTCATAGGTTCGAATCCCGGTGCCCCATATGGTCCCCTGTGCCTGCCAGGAGCAATTTCTGAGCATGGAGCCAGGAGTAATCCCTGAGCACTGCCGGGTGTGACCCAAAAAACAAAAAACAAACAAACAAAAAAAAAAAGAATTATCAGCAAGTAAATCAATCTATAATTGTATGATATTTTTGTGTTTACCAAACAGATTTAATGAACTATTTTATATATATATATATATATGTGTATATATATATATATATATATATATATATATATATATATCTTTGGTAGTAGGTCTATTCAACATAACATCAATGTACCATCCATTAGTGGAATATATGTTGGCCTCAAAATTCTGT
>PVKC010004845.1:0-19305 GCA_004027635.1 Crocidura indochinensis | reverse complement strand
AATTTAAATAAATTAGAGCCTTACACAGTACAGTCTTATGGATAATAGAAAAACATTGTGAAAGTTTCTCTAAGATCAGTACTCAAAAATATTCAGGAAACATTTATGATCTTAGAAAAATGACATGAATGATGACTATATCTTCTTCATTTAGCAGATGAATAACATCAAAGCTAAAGTCAAAACAAGAAACCCAAATTACTTCAAGATGAGGAAGTAAAAGAAGTAGTCAAACTCTGAATAGGAAAAAGATTAAACTTTAGGGGACAAGGTAATGATTGTAGTATTTTGAAACTCAGAAATATCAAGATAGTTTTGAACTCTATCTCCCACAGTGTCAGCCTGTAAGTTATTATAAGCCTGGCAACAGATAAATTAATCTACCTGCTCAGAGCACAGCCAACCCCAATGCAAGTTTTAGTACATACCAAATTATCAATGAATCTATTCAGTGCAAATCAGAAAATCAGAACTTTAACTTTTTAACACAGATTGGGCATAAAGAAAATCGAAAGATTTTTTTTTTCTTTTGGAGTTGGGGGCCTGTTTTTGAGCCACACCCAGTAGTGCTCGGGAGTTACTCATAGCTTTGCACTCTGGAATCACTCCTGGCAGGATAGGGGACCATATGGGATGCCTGGGATCAAACCCAGGTCAACCATGTGCAAGGCAAACACACCCTACCTACTGTACTATAACTCTGTCCCTGAAAGAATTTTTAAGAGAAAATATATTAGATCATAACTATACTTCTACTATATAATGAGCACTTTATAAGCTCATATAGCTATTTATTTATAACAAGCTTATTTACAAGGTTATATAGTTATCTATAATAGATATTTTTGTAGTTTTATATAGTTTATTTTCTCTACCTTTTTTATTTGTTTAATTCAAGTATCATTTGTTCACAGCATTGTAATGTTTTAGAAATACTATGTCATACCTTTTCAAAATATGTTACCACAGGACACACTCATCACAAAGGAAACAATAATCCTTCACCATCCACTGATACCCTGCCCCCTTTTCATCACCTGCTATAAACTCGAGTTCTGTGGTCAGAGTCCAAGGGTTTATTTTCCTGTGGTTTTATCTATTTTCTTGCTTCCATTCTGTATATATTACAGAAAAGTGAAATCATCCAGAGTATGTCTTTCTTTTTTGTGACAATTTAGCAATATCCCCTTCAGTTCCACCCATAGAAAAGAAAAAGCTTAAATTTTCTTATAGCTGAGCTGTATTTTAAAACGTATCTATACCAAATCTTTTAAATCCACACTTGTCAAATGATACTTCACTTACATCTGCATTTTGACAGCTACAAATAATGCTGTAATGAAAGCAGATGTGTGTATCTTTCAAATTAGTATTTTGGAATTCTGAGGGTACCTAAAGCAGAAGTGCTGGATTATGCTGCAGACATGTTTTTAAAAGTTGAGAAAGGGCCATGCTGCATTCCAATAGATAGTGGTCCAATTTAAATTCCCAACAATAAGGTGCATGTTATTTCTGAGCTTTATACTACAAGCCATTATGAATAGTACACTATGATATAAAAGTATTTTGATTTCTGAGTCCTTAATAATAAGTGGTTTAGAGCATTTTAATATCCTTGAAGATCTTTGGAGCTATCTGACTATTTTCTCAATTTTTTCATGAAATTGTTTTCTTACCGTACTTTGGGAAATCTATTTTTTTTTGTTTTGGGGCCACACCCATTGGTACATGGGATGCCAGGGATCAAACCGGGGTCGGCTGTGCCAGAATAAACACCCTACCCACTGTACTAACACTCTGGACCCAGGAATCTTTTTTATAAATATCTTGGATATTAGCTTTTGCACAAATGTACGATGTGGTTATATTTTCTTCTTTTAATTTTTGTTATAATATTAGTTTGTTTGCATGGAAATTTTTAAAATTCAATGAGTTGGACTGAAGAAATAGTACAGTATTTTGCATCTATGAGCTGACCACAGTTTTATCCCCAGTATCATATCCCCAAGCAGAGACAAGCATAACTCCTAAGCATATGTGGCTAAATTAAATTAAATCTGCACTTTTATATCCATTCTGAAAGTTATACTACAATCATATCATATATATGAGAACACAAATTTTGCACAGGGTAGTACATATGGATTATATATGTGCATATATGTGTGTGCATATATAAATATAGATAGATAAATAAACAAAAGTTATTAGTAATAAGAATTAGAATAGTTTTGGATAATAAATCAAATGGTTATAAATTCATTAGCCATTCTTCAGCAAAAGTGTCCCATCTAAAATAAAAATGTGAGAAATCCCCTACTGAAAGTCCATCATTACATCCTCATGATCCATCATATTCCTAGCAATAAACTTCCAAAGTCCAGATTTGCATATGGAAAAAGTTCAAAACGTGCATTAATTTCAAGGACTTTGGACCTGATTTCAGTGAAGTATTCTAGTGGATCATAAATTACCACTTGTCATTTATAGAGATTCAGTTTTCACCAATTAATATTTCAAGTAAGGCATAGCTTTATCAGGCCAGAGTGATAATACCAAAGTAAGGCAGATGCCTTGCATATAGTTGGCTTGGTTTAGATCCCGGCACCTCCAATGGTCCCTTGACCCTGCCAAGAGTTACTCCAAACAGAGCCTGAAGTAACCCTGAGCACTGCCGGATTTGGACCAAAAACTCCAAAAAGCATCTTCATCATGTAGCATTAGCCACTACAAATTAATAAAACTATTCTTTTGGATTCAAATTTTTGTAAACCTAGTTAAATTTTACTCATTTTAGAAAATATAATCCTGGTTCTTGAAACCATTGCAGAAGTATTCAAGGATGAGAATTAAGAAATCACAGTGATATAACTGAAATAAATGTCACAGAGAAGATGAGAAGGAAAAAAAACATCCAATAAGAATTTTATAAAATGAATACCAGTTAAAGATATTTTGTACCTTTCTTTGGACTCTATAGTAACTCAATGCCATAGTATTATTTTTCAGCTGACATGACTTCTGGACTTCTAATTAACATAAATATAGCCCACATAAACCATCAGCTCCTCTGTGAAGTCTGAGGACTCCTCGCCTATGCTGGAGCAAATAATTTACATATCACGGGAAATTTTACTAATGAGGAAAAGTGGATTTTAAATATTTATCATCTTTAGATGTGCTGCCTTCCTCAAATCAAATGCATACTGCCTCAAGGTAGAAAATTAAAACTGTTATTTCTCTGATGTATTATCATGTTACATGGAGTCAAACCATAGAGAAGTGTAATTTTATTTGTGTGACTGAAAGAATATTTAATTTTTTAGAGATAGACCACAGTAGAAATGGTTTGATAATAAAAATATTAAGTAACAGCGCTTGCGTTTTATTTCAATTTTCTTTTTCTCCTGAATTTTTGCGATTTCCTTTTAAACTCTGAATTTCTAATACCCGCTTCCTCCCTTAATCAAAGGTTCAAGTTTCCTTATCTCTTACCAAAAGAAAAACTGATCTTATTATACTAGAAAAACATGTATTTAATTAATCAGATCGGTAAAGAAACCATTGTGCCTTATTTCTTATTAAAAGTAAAAGCTGAATGCAGGAAATCAAAGAAAGACCATCCTACTGCTCCAGGACATCAATGGTAAAGACAATGGGATGATCTAGAAATAAGTCGTTCTATTCCCTGCTGAACACTCACAATAGCTTTTTTTATACTGTACCTTTACTTTAATATAGACTTATACATAATTTCAAATTTGTCCACTTGTTTTGGTTTGGGCCTTAAAATTTCTAGGTATTCTGAAGCTTCCAGCATACAAAATTGGATTATATTAAGTATAGAATTAAAAACAAATACTCATAAGGTTTTAACACGATACATTATCTAAAATGGCAAATTAATACATGACTAGTGCTTACTATATGCCAAACACAGATAAAATTAAAATTTCTTAACTAACAAAACAATCCTTGGAGAATATCATTGACTACATCTTATTGACATCATGCGGCTTGCTTCCCAAAGTCACAAAATGAACAAATGTTTGTAAGATCTATAGACAATCCAGCTGAATGTCTGTCTAAACATGTTGCCTCCTTATCAAGCAGGCACTCAGGCCCTGCCTTACACAAACACATGTTCATACATATCACCCTATTTCTCAAAAAAAATATTTTTAATGCTTGAGTTATATCCAGTGGTGCTCAAAATTTCTTCTGGTTCTACATTCAAGGGATCACTCCTGGTGCTGCTCAAGGGACCATAGGCAATGCCAAGGATTGAACCCAAATTGACCACATGCAAGGCAAGTGCTCTACCAACTGTGCTACCTCTCCAGCCCTTCAACTTACATTAATTCAATGTATAATTTGCAAATATCTCAATAAAATGCTTTGTGTTGAGTTATTTAGGAAGTATAAAAATGACGATGTCTGATTCAAGGAACTTACAGTGCGATAGGAAGTTACAAAATTAAACATTAATCTTAATCTATAATGAAAATAATAGAGGTGATAACTCAAAGGAATATATAGTAAGCAATATATAGAAGCAATATATAGTAATAATGAGGCATACAGATAAGCGTTGAGGGATGAGGAAGAATTTTTATGTCAAAATTTAAATTCAAGAAATTCTTAAAGAATTACAAAAATATTAAAGTGAAAAATAATAAAAGCCCTATAATTGCTGACATATAAGAAATGAGGCAAAACAACCAGACTGAAGCATGTGACATAAATAAAGAAAAAAGCAATTTAAATGCTTAAAAAAAAAACATAATGAACTCATTCAATAATTAATGAGTATGGGCTGGAGAGGTGGTGTGCTAGAGGTAAGGTGTCTGCCTTGCAAGTGCTAGCCAAGGAAGGACCACGGTTTGATCCCTCGGTGTCCCATTTGGTCCTCCAAAGCCAGGGGCTATTTCTGAGCGCTTAGCCAGGAGTAACCCCTGAGCATCAAATGGGTGTGACCCCCCCCCAAAAAAAAACAAAAAAAAACATAATTACTGAGTATGTGTTACATATATGGTATACCTAAAGTACTCATTAAAATATAATGTTTAAAGATTATAAATAAAATGAAGTTAGTCTATGTGAAAGCATAAAACAAAAGTTTGACATTTAATGATAAGTACATCTTTTCACCGATTTAGGAGTAAAATATGAATAAGGTATTTCTTTAGCATGCATGAAAAAACTACAAAGTAAATATACATTCATAAATATAAATATATCTGAAGCACAAAGCATGAAATACTTAAATTACAGATGTAGTATATCACTAAGAAAAAGAGTCTTCTAAATTTGATTAGAAAAAAGGTATCAAAATTCTAGTACGGTAGAAAAGAATCAAAGACAAGAGAGACAACTAAAATAAGAGAAGTGAAGAAACTGATCATTTAAGCAAGCCAACCTGGGGCTGGAGAGATGACTCAATAGGCTGAACACATAAAAAATGTTGGCTTCAGTTCTCAAGAGTGCCTGTTCCAAAAGTCCTACTGGGAGAATCCCAAGCATAGATCCAAGCACCACTGGGTGGTCCAGAAGCAAAACAAACAAACAAACAAACAGTCAGTTTTTATACAAGTAAGTCATTGAAAAATTTTAAGAGAGAAGTAGACTTCATCCATTCAATTCAACTGTCATTTCTTGGTACCTACATTTTCTAAGAAATGTGCCAGGGCATATAAGACAAAAATCAGTAAGACACAGTTCCTAATTTCAAGGGATCTTTTTAAAAGTCTATTGGTAAATGCAGAGTGTTGAAATCGATCAGTATGGTGTGATAGCTGTGAAAACAAGAACATGGCAGTACAATATAAGTATTTCCACTTTAGACAAGAAAAGCTTCCAAGTGACAACATAGCTTGGCGACTGGTTTTCCCAGTGGTGGGTGCAACAGAGGCAAAGAAAGATAATGCAATAAAGTGTTGGGGTAGAAAGATGATTAGGAAAGAATGTTGACTGAGGGACGTGTTTGCTATTTATTTGTTTATTTATTTTGAGTCTAAGAGCTCTGTGTAAGGTGATGAAGGTTCAAAAGATACAAACAAAAAATTGAAAATCATTTCTAAAGCATGTTATGAAATTTTAGACTTTCACCTAGAATCTGTAACTAATCATCAAATTACCTCTGACAAAACAGAAAATTAGAATGATATAATGCAGATCTTAAGAGCTCTCCGAGGCTGTTCCTAAAGGCAGGGAGTCTTAACTGTTAAAGTCTTTTAGAAATTTAAGGATAATTTTACCTTCTACCTGAACAATAGAACTAGAACTAAAATGGTTTATTGTTGGTTTTTTAAATTGTTTATTGTTGTTGTTTTACCACTTTGGAGATGCCCATACACATTCCTCAATCTTTTTTTTTATCTCACCTTTCACTAAGTAGGTTTTTTAAAATAAAATTAACTTTCTAGACACACACATGCGTACAAACATACACATATATGTATGTCATGAACTAGAAATAAAATTAAGGATGGAGTGGAGAAGACATATTGAAATTGAAGACTGAGGGATCAGAGAGATAGTAGAGGAGTAAGGCACTTGCCTTGAATGTGGCTTAACCTGACGCCATCCCTGACATCCCATATGATATATTAAGCACTGCAAGGAGTAATCCCTACTCAACACTGTCATAATATTCAGGATGTTTGAAAGGATGATCCTGCTTGAATTGTAATTTGATTGGAAATTCTTATCAAATCTCTTGAGTCAAAGAACTGAGTTGATTCAAGAAGCTGCCAATCAAGAGTCCAATCACATTAATGGTTCCTTCAAAAATGGTTTAATTGGGCAACAGTATATATTTTTTATCCCCATACTTGAAACCTAGATTATAAACTACACATCCAGACAGTGATGATACAGTTTGTTACTCATCTAATGTGGGGAAATTTACTATCAATGCATTACTTCTGCTTCCCCATACAGTTTTACCATATAATTGT
Organism: Crocidura indochinensis; assembly: GCA_004027635.1. NCBI lineage: Eukaryota > Metazoa > Chordata > Mammalia > Eulipotyphla > Soricidae > Crocidura > Crocidura indochinensis. The sequence continues at coordinate 12,346 of PVKC010004845.1, read as the reverse complement.
CATAAGACAAAGAAAAAAGAAAGGCAATGATTAATACAGCCAATTGGCATAGAAGTCTAATAAACCCAGAACTTTCACATAGTTGACTGTAACACTTTGTTCTGCTACTGATACCCTGGGGGCTTTAGGCAGGCAGAGCTTCTTGGCAGATGGAAATGGAAGGACAGGGGAATTGAAATCACTTAAAATAGGCTGAGACACACAAAAAGGAGGCATTAGATATATACTATTTACATATGTCGTCTATATTTATGAGTTTTGATCCCCAAAATTGCCCTTACAAGTTCCATAATAACCTTTGAACACAGTTTTACTTCTGCTTTAATTTGATCATTGTATTTTGTTCTTACCAGCAGTTCTTACAGAAAAAAATAAAAGTCACCATACTCGTTAATTAAAATTGCTTTATAAAAATCAAGATGTGATTGGGTTTTCTTTAGAAATGAACTTTCCCCACACTTCTGTTTTTGGAAGCCATAATGTTTAAAGACAATGGCTGTTTAAAAGGAAAGCATTTTCACATGGTCTCAATGTGTAGGGAGAAAAATGGCAGGAAAGTTTCCATATGAGAACTGGTAAAAATAGAAACTAGTGTTATTATAGCATAAGGAAGAACAAAGAAGTCAATCTTTGAAAGACAATGTCATTTGTTTACACATTCAATGAAATATCATAGAACGACAGAATGAAAAGTCTGAAACTATAAACATGATTTCTTCACTGTCTAATATAACAATCATTAATTTTTGATGACTATACATTTGGGTGGTAGAAGGAAATTTGAATTTAGCTCTCCTCAAATTATGTATGTAAAGGAAAATTCAAGTTTTCTCAAGGGAAAACAACCATCAAACAAACAGATGTAGTTCCTTTGGAAGTAGTTAAGAGTATTTTACTGCTATTTCAAGATTTCCCATTAAATTTTTTCATTTCATTCATGTAGTCCTTAAACAGAAATTTCAACCTTTTGATGTCTACAGTTAGAAAAAAAATGAAGATCTTTCAAGTGTACAATTCTCTGTGACTTGTGAAGCTAATAAAATAAACAAATCTCTTCAAAACGAATGAGTACTCTTCATTTTTACTGAATTCTGATGACTATAGATGTAACTCGCCGGAATTTTTGGTTTTCAAAATGAAACATCACAATGTATCCTATACTCTTCTGTAATTTGTTAATTTGTAATTTGTTAATATGTTTATTGTGAGGTGTACCAAGTGCATTAGGTTTACACTTCAAGATATCAACTCAGTTCATGGTCCTAGACTTCTCAATTCTTTGTGGTCTCTCATATTCACAAATATTTAATTAATATACTATAGGATACATATTTTAATTCAGATTAGAATGAACTTATTTTTAATTAAATTACTTATTTACGGGGCCAGAGAAATAACACAGCTGCAGGGTGTGTGCCTTGCATGCGGCTAACCTGGGAGGGACTCAGTTAGATTCCTGGCATCCCATATGGTCCTCCAGCTTGCCAGGCACGATTTCTGAGTGCAGAGGCAGGAATAACCCCAGAGCACTGCAGAAAATGTGGTCCCAAATCAATCAATCATTGAATAAAGATTAAAAAGTAAATAAATAAATTACTTATTTATGAATGAATATATAAGCATCTTAGATTGCAACTACATAAAGCCCGCTTTAAAGAAAACCATGGCATTTCCCCATGTAATACCAAAAATTATTTCCAAATATGCTTTATTTAAATTGAGAAAAGGTTTCAATGTTTTCCTTTCTTTTTTGTTTTGTTTTTTTAAATGGTGCATGATGGAACCATACCAGCAGACATCAGGTGTCAAGAAATGAATTGAGATCGACTGCATATCAAGACAGGCTTTTTACCTGCGTACTATCTTCCCAGCCCAAAGTATCAATATTTTCAATGTCAAATATATATGAATCTGGACTATCCAAGGATAAGTACGTATTAGAATGCATGTCTTGCAGGTCTGAGGCTACTGCTATCCCAAAAGTCAAGAGCAATTCCAGCATAGTACTGTCTGTGGTCCTCAGCACTAAAATAAAGTACACAATCTCTAGAGTTTCTGAAAAATTGCATTTGTGACTCTACAAACACTGCAACTATGTGAAAAAGTAGTTAAATATTGGGGCCAGAGCAATAGCCCAATGTTAGGTACTTTGCCTTGTACACGGTTGACCCAGGACGGATCTGGGTTAGATTCCCAGTGTCCCATATGATCCCTCAAGTCAGGAGCAATTACTGAGTGCAAAGCCAGAAGTAACTAATCCCTGAGCATCACCATCGTGGCCCACAAAAACCAAAAAGAACAAAAAAAGTCAAATGTACAGCCCACGGCAAAGAATATGCGTAAATCTGCAACTTCTGATTAGCTTGACAACAAAAAAGGGGAAGGAAAGGCACATTGAAGTAATAGTTTTAGCAGATAATAAGGTAGAACAGGGGTAGGGAAGTTATGTTTTGCATGTGCTAAAAAAAGATAGTATTATCAGTTCTACAATGCCTCTTAAACTTTACCAGGGACAACCCTGGAGGATCCCTGAGAATCAAAAACTGTAGCTCTAGTTGTCTAAGGAATGCAGGTCCTGACCCCAGACCTAAGCACTGGACTCAGGCTCCTTTGGTCAAGTATCACAGTACTGTGATCATCAAGGATTCTAGCTAGATTTCGGAGCACTGTTTGGGAGATTCACACACACCCCTTTACAAAAAAAAATAGTCTTGGGGACCGGGCGGTGGCGCTGGAGGTAAGGTGCCTGCCTTGCCTACGCTAACCTAGGACGGACCGCGGTTCGATCCCCCGGTTCCCCATATGGTCCCCCGTGCCTGCCAGGAGCGACTTCTGAGCGAATACCCAGGAGTAACCCCTGAGCGTCACCGGGTGTGGCCCAAAAACAAAAACAAAAAAAAATCTTTAAAAAAATGACTCTAATAAAATGGGCTAATATTAGTAGCTAAAAAAATAAATATCACTTTGTAAACAAATAAAAGCTAGGGAATGTAATTTTACACTTAATTCAAAGCATTAAAGAATGAACACTGTTGGGCCGGAGTGGGAGCACAGAGGTAGGGCATCTGCCTTGCATGTGGCTGACTCAGGAAAGACATGGGCTTTATCCCAGGCATCCCATATGGTCCCCCAAGCAAGGAACAATTTTTGAGCACAGAACCAGGAGTAACCCCCCTGAGCACCACTGAGTGTCACCCAGAAAACCAAAAGAATTAAGAAAGAATAAACACTGTTGATATTGATAAAACACTTATATAACTTATTTTATTCACTAATATGTAAATACAGACATAACTTTAAGATGAAAATAATATTAGTACAACCATTCACTTTATATCTTTAATACTCAGCTGGGAGTTGACTTGGGGATTTGGGAGAAAGGGATATAGGAGGAACTGTCAACACACAGCAGTGCTCAGGGATAACTCCTATTTCTGGTTTGAAGGATCACTCCCAAAGGGCGGGGAAACCATATGGACTACCAAGGATCAAACTCCTTGTCTGCAAGCAAGCAAGCATTCTACTGGGCCAACAGTCAGGGTTGTGCCTGCAATCAAGGAGATGCTGAGGTGTTCCCTCATCAAAGGGGAAAGGTGACTGAAGAAACCTTTGGCCTCCTGGTAACACAGTTCCAGACAGTTTATTGAGATTGTCAAAGAAGGTTTTGCACATTTAATATTACACTGGCTTCAGATATTTAATTCCAATATTTGCCAAAATTACCTAAGTAAGGAAATACCTAATAAGAAGCATCTTTACTGCTATCAACATATGTTTTTAATTTGAGGGTGGGGGTGTTTGGCCACATTTAATGGTGGTTAGGGGTTTCTCCTTGCTCTGCCCTTAGACATCAGTCCTGGCAAGCTTGGGGACCATATGGGATTCGGGGGACTGAAGCTGAGTCGGCTGTGGCAAGGCAAACACCCTACCCACTGTGCTATAGCTCCAGCCCTGCTATCAATTTTGTGATCATAACATTTTTATACTCTCTTTACACACGTATTTTCCCTGAAAGACATAAAGAAAGTAGAAAATGGAGTATCAAAACTTTCTCCAATCTAGATTTATGCTTATACAATACCTCTGCTAGAAAGCAATCCCCAATTCTTTCAATCCTAAAGAACTGTTTTCCTTTGAAGTCACAGAAAAGTTCACTCATAACATTTTTAAATCATTTATTCCTGTCTTTTATTCTGTCTTATACATGTAGTAAGTTACAAAAAATTATAAGCTTCTAAAAGCAAACAAACTCAAAGGCTTATATAAATTAATGTTTTATTTTATTTTATTTTTGTTTTCTTGGTTTTTGGGTCACACCCGGTGACGCGCAGGGGTTACTCCTGGCTATGTGTTCAGAAATCGTTCCTGGCTTGGGGGACCATATGGGACTCCAGGGATCGATCCCAGGCCTATCCAGGGTCAGCTGCCATGTGCAAGGCAAATGCCCTACCTCTGTGCTATTACTCTGGCCGCGATATAAATAAATGTTGTATAGCTGATACCTACTCTATAATAATCAAATGATTCAGTTCATTATTGAGATATACTTTTGGAGGTAAAATAGAAAAACTTGAACAGAAGCGTTTATCAAAAGCAGTCAAATCCATTCCCAAATACTATACCACCAATAAAATCAATTTATTCTTTATTTGAAGCAAATCAGATCATTCAATGACAGATAAACACTATAAAATGACCTTTTTACTTACTTGTCCCCAAAAAACTTTCTCCAGAATTCAGCAGCATCTGCTTTTGTGATCCGGAAGTTATCTCCCTGGAACTGGCCATTGGGAAAGATTGCTTTTATTTCTGCCAGCATATGACTGAAGATCAGAGACAGTTTTGTGAGGTTTCGCCTATAGAAAAAAAATAGATACATGTGCACATGTAAATGTACTGAGAATATATAATATGAACCGAATATATATTAATTATATGAATATATAATAATCATGCAAACTATCTGCCTGTCTTGATTATAGATAAGAAATCCAACATTAATATACTTAAAAGTAGTATTCATAAAGCCTATGCTTTATATTACTATTTTCACTTTTATATTCATTTATGGTACTTTACATAAACATGAATAAGAAAATTTGCTGAGGCTTAGTGAGGATGGACACCTAGAAGAACTAAACATTTATATTTAATACAAAATATCAATGTAACTATTTCCTGTTCTTATAAAGTGTTCAGGAATGTCAAAGAATCAAGATTGCATCTAAGGTGGGTGGAAAGGCAAGAAATTTATTCACAGGACCAAGAGTTCAGGTAACCTTGGCAACTTTTAGCCCCAAGCAAAGGATGTAGACAGTTTTTACACATTCTAATAATCAAGCGAGCAAGCACAAAATAAGTTACAGTCAAAGCTGGTATGGTCTGGAAGAACAAGGCATTCTTGCACAAACTAAGTTGCAGCTGAGGCTGGTAGTTGAAACCCTTCTGGGCTGACTGGCCTTGAGGAACAAATGTTCTGCACTAATCTAACTCAGCTGCCAAGATCAGGTGACTTGGTACACATGCCCAGAAATCTTTGTCAGCTGTTTTTCACTCCCCAGTTTTTCCTCAGTTTCCCTCAGAAGAGCAGTAAGGAATTTTTTTTTAATAAGCAAGCTCTGTGGTTCAGTGGTATGAGACCCTTGGCTTAATCCACAGGCCCACAAAAATAAGAAAAAAAAAAAGAACATCTAGGAAGATTACATAGTTGTTTGACATATAATGAAAGATCTAGAATAGAGATAATGGTAGAGAGGAAAGGAAAGACAATTGTGTAGAGTAGATACATATTACAAAATATAGAGATACAGGGTAGAACTATTGCTATAAACCTAGGTGTAATATGGCTAAAAAGGGAAAAAAATGACTGAGCAAAATATAAGAATAAACAAAAAAGTCTAGTTGGGAAATAAAAGATATATGGAAAAACAGAGTCAAGTTTTGGGCAAAAAAAATCCACTGCTTTTATGTAAAAATCAGTTCTGATAACATGCTTTCAGTATGTTTTAACATTCTGTAAGAAAATTGAATGAACCATTTGCACTAAAAGCTACTTTAATTAAAAATTTGCCATCAAGGGGCCCGGGAGATAGCATGGAGGTAAGGCGATTCCCTTTCATGCAAAAGGTCATCGGTTCGAATCCCGGTGCCCCATATGGTCCCCCGTGCCTGCCAGAAGCAATTTCTGAGCATGGAGCCAGGAGTAACCCCTGAGCACTGCCGGGTGTGACCCAAAAACCAGAAACCAAAAAAAAAAAAAAAATTTGCCATCAAGAATTGATAAAAAAAAAAAAAGACTAAAAGCATGATAAAATATCAGAAAGGAAAGAAAGTGTTTAGGGGCTGAAAAAAAAGCAGGAAGGAAAAAAAATATACAATTTGATCTTCAGATTAACATTATTTTTAAGCACATCAGTAATGATTCCTGGGCAAAGGGCTAGGAATAGTCAAGAATACCCATAGGTAGGACCCAACCATCCTGTCCCAAACAAAGAAAAGGAAGTGTTTGGGCTAAGTAGACGGTACTGAGTTGGGGAACAGAATCTTTCATGCTAAAAGTTCTAAGTTTGGTCCCTGCTTTATATGACTCCCCAAGCATTACTGAATATGAACCCAGATAGACCTCAAGCACCCAGGTCTGAATAGCATCAAAATGCTTAAGCACAGAACCAATTAGTCACAAACAAAAAGACCAAGCATGCATATTGGCCCCAGTATGACTGTTAAAGGGACCTCACACCTTCATCCACCAGGAGGAGCCCACTCTGCCTCCAATATGAAAAAAAATCTTATAAGGAAACAATGAAATAATGGAGAAAAGTGATGCAAAGTGTCCTATCTACTCGAATGTCCATATTAAGATCTCCAAATTCTGATATTATTTAAAACATGCTTGATATTTTACAAACAATAGTAGCATTGGAACTCCTACTGATTATTTCCTAGAATGTTATAATTTATTGTCACATGTCACAAAGAAGAAAAATTGTCCGTGTTGATATAAGGAGAACCCGTATTCACTGCTAGAGGGAATGCGGACTAGACCAGTCTTTTTAGAAAACAATATGAACACTCCTCAAAAGAAAAATTGGAATTAGTCTTCTTTATGACCCATCAACTCTACCTTCCTGTAAATACCCCAGGTTCAAAAGCACAACACAGAATATTTGCTCTATATTCACTGCAGCACAATGCACAACAGACAAAAAACTAGAAACAATCCAAGTACCCATAAAAACAAAACTATAGGATGAAACCATGGTTTACAATGGTATACAATGGCATAGTACTTGGTCTTAAGAAAAGATGAAATCATATCACTTGCTGTAATGTGGATAGATCTGGAGAGTATCATGCTATGTAATATTATTCAGCAGGAGAGAAATATCAATAGAATGATCTCTTAAGGGATATAAAGAAACATCATAGAGAAATAAATGCTCAAATATAACAGAAAATAAGAACTGGTCTTTAGTAGGCAACAAAATAATTGGGAGAAAGAAAAGGAAGTGATAGAAACAGGAATACTACAACAATGGTGGTAGTAAGGGGTGACTCTAGAGGAAGAGGGGATACTCGAAAATGGTAAAATGAAATGGTATGTATGAAACCATAACAGTAACAGTTTTGTAAATACTGTGCCTTAAAGACAAACTAAATGTTGCCTCAATAAAGGTAGGCTGGAAGGTGGGAAGGAAACAAAGTAGGCGCTGGTAAAAGGAGTAGTGTTGACTCACTGTATATCTGAAACTCAAAAATAAGTAACTTTGTAAATCACAGTGCCCTAAATAAAAGAAATGCTTAGACTATTTATAAGACTTTATTAGTGCTAGATAGTAAAGGATTAAAGGAGCAATCAAAATACTAAATATTAGAGTATCAGTTTTGAAGTGATTTTTGCTTCTTTATAATCGTGTTTACTCAGAATCATGAGAACTCATTAAGTCCATAAATATATATATATATATATATATATATTAAAGAGAAATATACATATGTACACATATCCATACTATAATCATTTTGAAATTTCAGTTGATTTTGTATATCATCTTCCCTATAAAGTAAAAAACATTGAAATAAAAGACATGTGCTTCTTGCAAACGTTTTTATATATGAAAAATAATATAAGCATCTATCATTAAACTCAATGAAAGTCACAATTTTATAAGCTTTTCTATGAGATTTATTTAAAAAGAGGACTCATAACTCGGGCTTTATGTCTGTGTCCAACTGGCCACAATAATAAAATTGCTAGATCTTTATAGTTCCATAAAATTTCCATCATTTTCTTAGCTATACTTGCACGCAACCCAGCCTAATTCAAATGTAAGAGTTCTTTAATTAGTTGAATCTTTCATCTTCTCATTTATGTCAACACATACTCATTTAGATGATGGCAGATATAGGAAACCCAGTCTTAGGAAATGAAAGTGAACTGTTGAACTATATTTCAAAGGAAAGAACTGTGGCCAATGCAAACTCTTTCTGACTTTTGAAATTTGAGTGTAAGGAAAAGCATAAAGTTGCTTTAGGAAATCTGCAACAAATTTATTTCTATAATAGGACTAAAGAGTTAATTTTCCACTAACCTTCCAATTGATACATAGAGGAGAAGGAAAAAAATCAAGATGGCTATAATTAGGGGAAACCAACTGTTCCTTATTTTCTGAATTGGTTGCTCTCCATCCCCTCATTTCTTTGTTCTTTAATCATATCCAAATGTACTTGTTAGATCTAAAATCTAAAGCACAATGCCAATGATTACCCATCTTGGATGTCTGAACCACTGAATTTTTAGACACTAAAATTTTTTTTAGACACTAAACTTTTAAGAAAAATACTAATATTTCATCTCAAGCATTTATAACCTAGAAGTTCTAGCATGTAAGTAATGATGGATTATCTCTAAAATACTTTATAAGCAATTTCTTGTTCCTGCATGTGGATGACTGCACTGGTTCTCAACTTTTTACAAAATCTGACAAGAACATACAGTATAGTTTTTTAAAAAAGCTCAAATTCAACTTGTAAAAATAAGTGAATTCAATAGTTCATATTTGATTATTTTTACAAATACCAGACTACTTGTATTATAAATATATCTACACATCAATTTTAAGACATGCATGCCACACATATATAAACTATCATTTAGAAGATTTATTTATGAAATTGGAGAGACAGTGGAGTGTATAAGATGCCGCTTTTGCACATGGTCAACCCCAGTTTGATCCCCTATCACATTTAATGGTCCCCTGAGAGCTACCAGAGTGATCCCTCTGAGTTGAGCCATGAGTAAGTCTTGAGCACCTTAACAAGACAACAATTAACGTAAAGAAACTAGAGGAAAACATAATTTGCTAGAGAATGATACAAACCTATCCATAACACATTTATGACAAATTATAGGAGTTTAAAATCCTAACACAAAATGATTCTTTTTTTTTTTTTTTGGTTTTTGGGTCACACCCGGCAGTGCTCAGGGGTCACTCCTGGCTCCATGCTCAGAAATTGGTCCCGGCAGGCACGGGGGACCATATGGGGCACCAGGATTCGAACCGATGACCTTTTGCATGAAAGGCAAACGCCCCACCTCCATGCTATCTCCCGGGCCCCACAAAATGATTCTTACAACCTAATTGAACTAGATACAATGCACCGATGACCAACATTTTGGTTTGATGAATAAAATATGATTAGTGAATTAAGAATACAAAGCTTTGATTTGCAGCTTTCACTCAATTAAAATAGTAAAAACAGTGTACTCTAATTAGATTACACATAATTCTTGCAATTTCTTCACAAAAGAAACATCAGTGTTTTAAAACAGGAGGAAATAGAAAGCTATAATGCTGAATTAGTGAAAAATTTAACTGACACTTAATGTTAATAAGGTCCAAAGTTTGCAAAAAATGTGCCACTTGTGTGAAAAGAAATTAGAGCTCATTTTTTTTATCCACAACTATTAATAATTCAATTCTCACATTTAAAAGCCAGAACATGTCTATCATAATCTTTACAAGGTGAAACAAATTTAACATAAAAAGTAAGGCACCACATAAAAGAATATAAACAGTGGCACTTAAAAAGAGACTCACATCCAATAAAAGAACAATTGCTATTCTCTGGATTTCTGATACAAGGCCCTCCATGATGGGTTTAAAGGAACTTTTTGACCTTCAGAATATTTTGATTCTTTAAAGAAAGTAAGATCAGACTGATGGAAGCTTTGTGTTTCATTTCTCTGCTTAGACATACCAAAGGAAACTTAAAACTGGATTTTATCCATTCATCCTGCTAAAATCCTGAACACTGTCAGTATTCCCAAAGGGAATATTAAGCAGATCTAAGAATTCAAAATGCCAGGCTGAAGACTCAGTCTATTCTAATGTCATAAGAGTATAGAAACTAAGTAAAGAAAAATCCAAACAGTGGGGTCAGAGAGATAGCACAGCAGTAGGACATTTGCATGCTGGGAGGAATCCAGTTTGATTCCCACCATCCCATATGGTCCCCTAGTCTTCCAGGTTCGATTTCTTTTTTTTTTAAATTTTTTTTTTTATTTTTAATTATGGGAACAAAGATGCAGAGAAAGAGGACAAGGTAAAGTTACAGTGGAAGGACAATCACCTATAACATAATTCTCAGAAGAAGTCCCCTTGCTGATATCTTAACTTTGAACTTTCAGCCAAAGAACATTAAGATAAATAAAACAGAATCCATGTAAAATTACTTTGTCCCTCGAGTCCCCGGATTGTAATACATTATAATATTTCTTAGCAGCACACAAGGTAATCTAAAGCCATAAAACTTATGTTAACTCCTTAAACATTAGAGGCATAGTATTTTTTTACATTTCCATGTACATGCATATTAGTTTAAGTTAACCTCAAAAGTTTAAGTTGGTCTTTTTTTAAGGATTAGAGTCAAAGGAGCATAGTAAAAATGATGTTAGAGTGGCAATTGTTGTTTGCATAAGCCCACCAAAAATATGAGGGGCATGGAAAGGAATAACCTTGGCCTAAATACGAAGAGACCCTACCCCTGAAGTTTCCTAGGCTCCAGGCATGCTAGATCATCCAATCCAAGACATTGTCTGTAGTGTCAACACACTTTTATTTTTCATACTGTCTCTGTTGTTGATATCATGTTTCTGTATTAAAGATCCTGAAATCAGCATATCCTACATTGAAGTCAGGATGTGGAGTGTCCTCTCCTTTCACCTCACAGTTAAAGGGCAATGCAGAGAGTCCTGTCCTGTAAGCAGGTCATTGTTGTTGTTAAGTCTTCTCAGTGTTAAGGGAAGTCTCTTTACAGCAGGTCGATGTCTGAACAGTGGTAGGGTCTTCCATGGTAGAGGATTGCTTCCAGGTGATGTTATAGACAAAGTTAGATGTTTTGAAGATGGCTTCCCTGGTTCAGGGATGAATGGAAAATGTCCATTCTTCAGAAGCCTGTGCCAGGTTGTTATGTCAATGTTCAGGGTGTAAGGTCCCTTTGCATTACAAGATTTGTGTGCTCCAATCTCTATTTGATAAGATCTTATTTGTATGTATAGTATTTTCCCATTTTAATGTGCCTATGCAAAGAAGTAACAATGCCACGTGGTGTTATTGGCGCAAATGGGGGCCATAAGAACAAGTGCAACAATCCCCATGACATGATTCAATCAAAAGCATTAAACTGGGGGACTCTTTCACCAAAATTTCTTATTGAACAGCTCATAAAGAGAAGATAAAAAGTAGTCAGAATCATCATTGTATAAGAGAATATTTAGTAAGGCTTATAACTGTCAAAGAAAAAACACATAAAATATTCAGAAGAAATACTTATCCATTTTATGTCTTTTGAAATAGTTGGGGATTGTTACACTAATGCACGGCTTTGGTCTGTTATTACGATTGTGCAGTACTGAAGTTAAAAAGAGTGATGCGGGTTAGTGATGTTTAGGGGGGTGAGAGAGTTAAGGAGTAAAAATGAGCTTTGTAGGGGTTTGGGAAAGGGCAGAATACAAAATGAACATTCTGGATATGCAAAACAACACAAGGATAAGTAATACTCTTAATATATGCAGTGCATGTAGACTGGTCAGAAATTGCCATTGACAAACAGTGCAACCGAGCAAATCTCAGCACACCCCAAGTTAGGACCCACCATTTCTGGCGGCATGGGCTGCCACCCCAGGAAGCCCTGGAGGCCGGGGGCCTATCAAGCTCCCAGTACACCCAAGTTAGGGAGAAGGCTTGCCCCATGGGGTCTCCCCAAACCCCATGAATAAAGTGATTTAAATGTAGTTCTCACCTAGGGTGATTTTTGCCCTCCAGGAAAGAGCAATATTCTGACC
>PVKC010004844.1:0-34661 GCA_004027635.1 Crocidura indochinensis | reverse complement strand
CCCGGCATCCCATATAGTCCCCCAGAGCTTGCCATAAGCGACTTCTGAGCACACCGCCATGAGTAAACCCTGAGCACTGCTGGGAGTGACCCCCCCCCCAAAAAAAAAAACAAAAAAAAAAACAGAAACAAAACCAAAACACATTTCCGTCTCTAAAATTTGCTTTCATATTTCACTACAAAGAGAAAAGCCCTTTTGTCTTCATCACAAACAATTATGCATGGAATTAAATAATAATTATATTCAACTTTTAGATGGCAATAGTAAATGCCTAGAGACATTAAATGATTAGAGGTTTAGTTGGATATTATCTGTTAAAAATTAACTGTTAAAAAATATGGGGTCGGGCAGTGGCGCTGGAGGTAAGGTGCCTGCCTTGCCTGAGGTAACCTAGGTAAAAAATAACTGCTGTTTCACAATTTTACTTCTTTTTCTTTCAGCTTGATTCCTTATTTTAAGTTTTGCTTTCAGTTTGGATTACTATTTTTAATAAAAAAAATTTGGTGGGGGCTCACACCTGACTATTATCAAGGATTCCTCCTTCTCTGTTCTCAGGGATCACTCATTTCAGAATCTGAAGACCATATATGATGCTGGGAATTAAACCCAGGTTGATCATGAATGCCAAACACTTTACCTGCTCTTCTAATTTTTTTGTGTGTGGGGGGAGTCACACCTGTGGCACTCTGGGTTACTCCTGACTATGCGTTCAGAAATCGCTCCTGGCAGGAAATAGGTACCATATAGGATGTCGGAATTCGAACTGGGTTCATTTTGTGTTGGCAGCATGAAAGGCAAATGCCTCACCGATGTGTTACTGCTCCGGCCCCACTCTTCTATTTCTCAGGTCCCTGACCTTTATTTCTAACTGATTAAATATCTATGTGTGCATATTACAATATTTTCACAGTGCCAGGAAGAAAAAAAAGCCGAAACATTTAAAAGATCTGTGGCACTTGAGAAAATATCTAAAAACTAAATTTGAAATAAGAAAAACATTCTATTATCAGATATGATCCTAAACAAAATTCACAAAAAATGAGTCAGAAATTCTAGCATAAAACTAATATTTGCAATGTAAAAAAACAACTTGTTCTTACAGATGACCCTCAAGCCAACCAGACACATTAAGAACATGTAACCACATAGTATGTTTACCTATAGTGAAACTTTTGTCTTGGTTCCTCCATGAGCTTCAGACCTTAGCATTGTGAGAGCAATTTATGGATTCTTTTTCACCCTTTGAGACTCTCTGGGAAGATGAAAACAATTTCATGGCTTGCCCTGGAGAATTTGAGAGCTTAACTGGTGAAGGAAAGAGTGAGGAACTGTTTATAACTGTTTTGAGAACACATCATATTCTCCAACAATGAGTTAGGTTGTTTACTTTAGCATTAGATTTACATCTTTCTTCTTAATTAATATCAAATGTATCAAGTCTTCTCTGTACTCAGTATTGCATCAGTTTTTCTGTGCTATCCTTCCCCAAGGGTTGCTCTCTCTCTTGAGTCCTTGAATATTATTATGAGGTGAAGATCTGGATTAATATATTTTCTCTACACAAAATACTTGCCACTCTTTCTTAGCTATGCACTAGATACCACAAATGCATTAAATATGAACCAAGCATTTTCTTATCATGCTATTTAAAATAGTTAATACTCTAAAAGGAACTCGATGTATAAGTATACAGTGTTTTATGTTTTTCAAAAATATTGTATGTTTTGCCATGAAAAGAGAAATTGTAATTCTAGTTTTCTCACTTATTTCTTTTTATTTTTATTTTTTAAAATTTTTATTGTGACCAATGTGAATTACAAGTCTTTCACCGATATATTTAAGCTACATTGTGACAGTGAATTAGGGTCATTATCACCATTAATGTTTTCCTCCCTCTGCCTCTTTTCCCAGCATGCATCCAATACCTCCCCTTTTAGTCCCCAAGACTGGTAGGGTAACAGGTCCCCTTTGTATATAATTTATTTTAGAACTTAATTCTGATGTTGTTGACTTTGGGTTTGGTATTTAGGCCTGATCATTATTTTCACTCAATGTTCATGTGACTATTTGCTCCTGGGACCATTCACTTCCACCCCCCCACAATTTATGAGGTACGACAAAATGATCTGCATTCAAAAAGTGTTATTTCAGAAGAATATAATCTTTTCAAATATTGTCTATTTGACTGCCTTTGTACTATTTTTAATAACTGTTTGTAAAAGCAGTTATTGAAGTATGCAGAATTATTTATAAAATAGCAGAGTGAAGTTTTGTTATGAGTTTTCTCTCCCCATCCCCACTTCGGGAGATAAAAAATTTTGGAAGGCAACTATGCTCACCATTATACCACCAACGCCATTCAAGGAGGAAAACATTTTGAATCAAATCAAGCCTACTATACAATATCAGAGCATAAATTTTCTATTGAGTATATTATTCTGATTTTGATTCCTTTTCATGTATTAGTGCATTTGTATCCATTTGCTGCTTTCCACAGCTGGTCAGAATTAAAACTTAATCCATAACCACCAAGTTCCTATATCCTTTTCATTTAGACATGCCTTTTCCTTATCTATACTCTGATGCTGAACCCCTTTAAATCATTCAGCCATTTCTTGATGACTATAATTTACCTTTATTTTTCTTGTTTGGGGCTTACACCCACTAACTTTTAGAAGATGTTTTATAATGGAAATCTGACTTTTTAACCATAAATCATAGTTTTATTCTTGCTTTTTTGTTTTGTCTTGTTTTTGTTTTGGGCCACACAGGGTGGCGCTCAGGGGTTAGTCCTGGCTCTGAGCTCAGATATAACTCCTGATAGGTTTGGGGGAACATATGAGATGATGGGAACAAATCCAGGTTCATCCAAGGTCTGCCTCCTACAATGCAAATGACCTACTGTCCTATTGCCTGGCCCTTATAAACAATTTAATAAAGGTGATTTAAAAAGAGTATTCATCACCTCAATATAAGACTCCTACTTAGTTTTTATTAGATTGTTCTAATATGAATGACGTTGAACTCTTTGATCTTAACATTTTTAATATGTTTATTTAAACACCTTAATTACAAATGTAGTTAGGGTTTCAGTAATATAAGGAACACACCCCTTCACCTTCCCATCACCTATGTCCCAAATCTCCCTCCTCGACCACCACCCCTGCTTGTACTTGAGACAGGCTTTCTACTTCCCTCGTTCATTCACATTGTTATGATAGTTTTCAGTGTAGTTATTTCTCTACCTGTACCCACGACTCTTTGTGGTGAGTATCATATTGTGAGATGGACCTTCCAGCCCTCATCCCTTTTGTCTCTGAGAATTATTGAAAAGGTGTCTTTTATATTTCTTAAACCCCATAGATGAATGAGACTCTTCTGTGTCTATCTCTCTCCTTCTGACTATTTCACTTAGCATAATAGTTTACATGTACATCCATGTACAAAAAAATTTCATAACTTCATCTCTCAGGGTGGTTTCATAACATTCCATTGTGTATATGTACCACAGTTTCTTTAACTATTCCTCTGTTGAAAGGCATCTTGGTTGTTTGCAGAGTCTGGCTATTATAAATAGTGCTGCAATGAATACAGGTGTGAGGAAGGACTATTTGAATTGTATTTTCGTGTTCCTAGGGACTATCCCTACAAGTGGTATAGCTGGATCATATGGGAGCTCAATATTCAGTGTTTTGAGGAATCTCCATATTGTTTTCCATAAAGATTGGACTAGATGGTATTCCCACCAGCAGTAAATAAGAGTTCCTTTCTCTCCACATCGCCACATCATTGCTTGTTCTTATGCTTTGTGATGTGTGCCAATCTCTGTGGTGTAAAATGGTACCTCATAGTGTTTTGATTTGCATCTCCCTGTTGATTGGTGATGTTAACGTTAATAAATTTTCTGAGGTCATTTACACTAACTTTGGGTACTACATAAGACTTTTCAGTACGTTCTCATCCAAAAGTTTTATATAATTTTGCATTTTGTTTGTTTATTAGTTAGAATAAGTCTTAGTTGTGTAATCTTAAGTCAACATTATGTGTGTTTGTGTGTGTGTATGTTTTTGTTTTTTTGGGGGGGCCACACTGGCAGCACTCAGATGTTGCTCCTGACTATGTGCTCAGAAATAGTTCTTGGCTAAGGGACCATATAGGATGCATGGAATCCAACCCAGGTTGACTGTGGAAGGCAGACACCCTTTTGGCTTCAAGGCCCCACAATAAGTAGTTAGTGGGCATGCACTTATGCAATTTTTTTTTTTTTTGGTTTTTGGGTCACACCCGGCAGTGCTCAGGGGTTACTCCTGGCTCCATGCTCAGAAATTGCTCCTGGCAGGCACGGGGGACCATATGGGGCACCGGGATTTGAACCGATGACCTTTTGCATGAAAGGCAAACACCTTAGCTCCATGCTATCTCCCGGGCCCCATTTATGCAATTTTTCAAAGCATGATATTCTTTGTTGAATGAACTCTGGTTTTCTTTGAAAAAAAATCTGTCAGCATCTGCAATGGTATGCATATTGCTAGTGATTCTGTTCTATTGATTCATGTATCAGTCTATCAAATTCAGTTTGTGAGTATCTTCAGGAACTGCAACATTTCCTTCTTGTTATCTATTATTAAAATATATTTTAGCTATACTAACTTGTTGACATTCCTATAAACTTAAAGACAAACAAATTCATGTCTAAGAAGCATTTCCTTGGGTGGGGGCACACCTGGTGATGCTCCTGGTTTGGGGGACCATATGGGATGCTAGGGAATTGAACTGAGATTCGTCCTATGTCAGCCACATGCAAGGCAAAGACCCGAATACTTGTTCCACCACTCTGGACCCTAAGAACATTTCATTTCATCTTTTAGGCCTGCTGGATAAAAATTGCATGTATATATTAGACACTCCTTTTGTTAACATTGTGAAAAATTGTGTATTAATCTTCATCCTATAACAAAAAAAATGATTTCATTGAAGATAGACGTGAGATGTATATTTATGATATATTTATGGAAATTGTATTTATTTGGTTTACTCTCTTATGAAGTTTTTGCTTATTTTTATATCAGGCAGAATATTTCTTTAAGGAAGTTGTAAGTACACTTTTCATTAGTATTCTGATTTCCCCTCTAGACACAAATTACAATTTTCTACTCAAGTCATTGGAACTGATTTTGGAGTGAGAGGGTAATTATCTATGTGCAATCTTGGTTGTTCTTTTTTTTTTTTCTTGGTTTTTGGGCCACACCCAGTGACTCTCAGGGATTACTCCTGGTTATGCGCTCAGAAGTTGCTCTTGACTTGCGGGACCATATGGGGAACCGGGGGATCGAACTGCAGTCCGTCCTAGGCTAGCACAGTCAAGGCAGGCACCTTACCTCCAGCGCCATCGCCCGGTCCCGGTTGTTCTTGAATCTTTTACTGTCCTTTCCACATTAACGTTCAGGATAAGTTTTTATTCTGATAAAAATCCTATGTAAATAGATGATTTTTGGACATTATTTGTATGACTATTTTAAATCATTCTATTTTATTGAAGATAAAATTTATTTATAAGAATATTCTATAAATATTTAATTAATGTATCAGTATATGTTAATTTATATATCATATAAAATATAAAAATTTTAAAACCTATGTGCATGCTCAACAAAAATAATATTAAAATATATCAGTAAAATTTACATCTCAAATAATTATCAGTTTATAGATAAAGAACTGCCAAATATTGGGCCAGAAAGATAGCTTAGCAGTAGGGGAGTTGACTTGCTTGCTGCTGACCATGGCAAACCTGGGTTCGATTCCCTGCATCCCATATGGTCCCCAGCAGAATAAGAGTGATTTCTGAGTTAAGAACCAAGAGTAACTTCTGAGCACAGCTGGGTGTGATCCAAACAAACAAATAAACTAACTAAAGAACTACAAACAGACAAACAAATCAGATTATAAAGTGAAATATTGACTAGATTCAAAGTTAATATTTTTAATCTGCATGATTCACTCTCATAGCTTTTGTTTTACACATTATAATTTCACAGCTAAGATATCTAGAGTAAGCATAGAAAAATACCAGAAATTAATTTCAATAATAGTAATTGCCAAAATAACTGATATTACTAATGCAATGAATATCCAACAGACATTTTCAAGTACAAAAGATTAGTTTATTTATATATATGTTCAAAGGTAATTATATATATAATTAATCCGCAATTTAAATATGATCTATAAAAATTTTAATGACATTTATCTTTACCTTAAATCATAGTTTGCAGTTTATGGTCGATTTACCTAAGTGAAATAGTGATTTTTTTTTAATTTTTAGTGTTTGGGTCACACCCAATGGTGCTTAGGGTTTACTGATGGCTCTGCATTTAGAAATTACTCTTGGCAGTTTCAGGGACCATATGACATGCTGGGATTGACCGTGGGTCTGAACCAAGTCAGCAGCATGCAAGGCAACCACAATATCACTGTGCTATTACTCAGGCCCCCAAAGAGTGATCTTTAATGAAATATACTGTATACTTTTGCCCACAACTTTTGTACAGAAGAGTCTACATCCTTGTTCCTCAAGTTATAGATCAAAGGATTCAACATGGGGATAATAAGGGTGTAAAATATTGATGCCATTTTATCGGTGTCAAAGGAATGACTGGACTTGGGTTTTAAATACATAAATGGCAAAGTCCCTTAGAACACAGTGACCACTGTCATATGGATTCCGCAGTTGGAAAAAGCTTTGCAGACTTCAGCAGACTTCATCCTGAGGAAGGCAACTAGGATGATAAAATAGGAGACAAAAACTACCAGAAGAGTAAAAATCAAATTTAAAGCAGAGGTCAGCATTATTAGAAATTCCAGGTCTTTTATATTTGAGCAGACCAAAGATAACACAGGCAAATTGTCACAGTAGAAATGATTGATTTAAAACTGCAAAAATACAAATTAAAAAGCTTTATGGTGAGCAGAAGAGAAACACATGTGCTGTAAACATAGGAGAATGTCACCATCACCGGACACACCCATTGGGACATGATAACTGTGTAGAATAGTGGGTTGCAGATGGCTACATACCAGTCATAGGACATTGCTGACAGAATGAAAAGTTCATTTACAATAAACAAGATAAATAAAGCCATCTGTGTGACACACAAATAAAAGGAAATTATATTTTGTTCCACGAGGAAATTTACCAACATTTTCAGACCCGCCGCTGTAGAGTAGCCAAGATCAGTAAGTGCCAGGTGTCTGAGGAAGAAATACATGGGCGTTTGTAGTCTGGAGTCCACCTTGGTGAGTATGAATATGCCCAGGTTGCCCAACAGTGATGTTATGTAGATAATGAGGAAGAGCACAAAAAGGGGAGCCTGCAGTTCAGGGTGGTTTGTGATTCCCAGTAGGATGAAATCCTTGAGCACTGTGAGACTGTGTTTTCCCACTTCATCATCAAAAACCATATTCTGTAGAGACATCAGTCAGCAATACTCCAGGGATTTCATCAATTAAATCTTAATCATTTTAGTGTAAAAATCTTTAAAACAAATCCAAACTTAATTATTTACAATTCATCCTCTTTTAAAATCTATCTAACAGAGTATGCATGATTAATTACACTTTTTCAAATATATAAGCTTTATATCTTATATTTGTCTTCAGAGACAGAGATAAAGTTGGAGACAAGTAAATTTTCTGTTTTATATTTTTCATTTGAGAATATTGGAAATGCTTTGAGCAATATGATTTCATAACTAGAGAAGAGTTGATGTTGAAATATAATATGTTAATGACTAAAAGAGGTTTTACACAAGAAACATATACAACCCTTTTTATAATATACCAAGATTTGCAAAACTTTGCTATATAGATATATGCATACTGTGTACATTAAAGATATTTATTTCTTTATATCAGATATAAATAATATACAAATAGTTGGTATCTAAAGAAGACAGAACAAATGTAAGCCATTTTAATTTTTCATGCAATCATTAATAACAACTCCTTTCAGTGTTATTAAGTAAATGAATGGAAATTTCAATAATATGAATAGAAGTATCAATGTGCTTACTGTTCCTGGATATATAATAAATATCAAGATTCATATTTAGGCTCTTCTGAGAAAACTGAGGACCGAAAGGGAGCTTCTTCCTGTGCTTCTGACTTTCCTGAATTCTTGAAACTCTCCTCAGAGGTCAGAGCCCTGGGAAGCAAAACCCCAAAACACTGCATTCTGTAGCTGCCAGCAAGCGAATGAGTAAAAACAGGCTGGCTGTGGGTGTTTCCAGTTGGAGAGCTGATTGCTCTTCCTGTGGAAGACTCTGCCCTGCTGTGCTCTTCTGAGAAAACTGAGGACCTAAAAGGAGCTTTTTTCTGTGCTTTTGTCTTTCCTGAATTCTTGAAACTCTCCTCAAGAGGGTCAGAGCCCTAGGAAGCAAAACCCCAAAACACTGCATTCTGAAGCTGCCAGTGAGCGAATGAGTGAGTAAGAACTGGCTGGATGTGGGTGTTTCCAGTTTGAGAGCTGATTGTTCTTGCCCTGCTGTGCTCTTCTGAGAAAACTGAGGACCTAAAGGGAGCTTCTTCCAGTGCTTCTGACTTTGCTGAATTCTTGAAACTCTCCTCAGAGGTCAGAGCCCTGGGAAGCGAAACCCCAAAACACTGCATTATGAAGCTGCCAGTGAGCAAATGAGTGAGTGAGAACTGCATGGCTGTGGGGGTTTTCACTGTCACCTAGAGCACCAAGAGCTGTGAAGCTTAGCTTTGCAGCTGCGCTCTCTTTCTAACCAATAAACCCCATCACAACACACAGGAAAAACCACACTAGTAGTGTGACAATGGGGAGAACTCATAGGCAAACACCATGCACCGATAATGAAGAGGATAGCTTGGATGACCTTAAAAATTACAAACATCTGATTAAACTCTCAGATAAGGAACTTAAAATAGAAATATGGACGATGTTTGTAAAACTCCAAGAAAGCATAGATCGATCTGAACAGAACACAAAGGCAGAAATCAGAAAACTCCAAACTGAAATAGCAGATCTGAAAAACATGGTAGCTCAACTGAAAACCTCAGTAGATGCCCTCGACAGCAGGGTAATGGCAGCTTAGGAGAGAATCAGAGTACTGGAAGATGAGATGCAGAAAAAACTCAACACAGCAGAAGAAATGGGAAAAGAAACTTGGGACAAACATACAGGCAATGGAAAAAGTACTCAAGGAATGTGAAAAGATGAAAATAGAAGTCTTTGATAAACTCAATAGAAACAACATAAGAATCATTGGAGTCCCAGAGACCCAAGTAGGAGATCACCAGGAAGAATCAACTGTCAAAGGCATCATCAAAGAGATACTACCAGAGTTAACAACTACATGCAATCAAATCCTGCATGCCCAAAGAGTACCAGCCAAAAGAGACCCAAAGAAAAACACCTCAGACACATCATCTTTACAATGACAAATCCCACAGATAGAGATAGAACAATGAATGCAGCAAGATCAAAAAGGGAAATTACATTCAAAGGAGCATGCCTAAGACTTACAGCAGACATGTCACAAGAAACTCTCAAGGCCAGAAGACAATGGTGAGATATTGTGACTAGACTGAATGAAATAAATGCCTCACCGAGAATACTGCATCCAGCCCGACTCATGTTCAGGTTTAAAGGAAGAATACATAGCTTCATGGATAATCAACAGCTTAAAAACTTCACATATAATAACCCAGCCTTAAAGGAAAAACTGACAGGTCTACTATAAGACAAGAGAGACCAAAAAACACAGGAAACGTATCTACAAAGATGACATTAAATCCTATGACAATCATCTCCCTCAATGTCAAAGGCCTAAATTCACCAATTAAAAGACACAGAGTGGCAAAATGAGTCAAAAAGATAAATCCAACCTTCTGCTGCCAGAAGAAACACATCTGAATAGTCAGAAAAAACATAGACTAAAATCAAAGGCTGGAGGAAAATCATCCAAGCAAACAACACCATCAATAAAGTTGGGGAGGCCATAGTAATATCTGATGACACCAACTTTATACTCAGAAAAGTGGCAAGGAGCAAAGATGGAAACTAATTCTAATGAAGGGATATGTGCAGCAGGAAGAAATTGGACTATTAAACATATATACACCCAATGAGAGACCGCAAATTATCTAATACAGTTACTGACAAATCTGAAAGAAGAAATCAATGATAACACAATAATTATGGGAGACCTCAACACGCCCTATCAATACCTGATAGGTCAACCATATTGAAACCCAACAAAAACATACTCACCCTGAAAAGAGCAATGGAGGAAAGAGGACTAGTAGATATATATAGGACACTCCATCCCAAAAAACCTGGATGCACATTCTTCTCCAATGTACATGGGTCATTCTCCAGGATGAACTATATGCTGACACATAAAACATACCTCCATAAAATCAAAAGGATAGAAATCTTGCAGGTTACCTATGCTGACCACAAGGCTCTGAAATTATATGTGAACTACAAAGCCACACAGAAGAAAAACTTTAACAATTATAAATTAAACACCCTGCTACTGAACAACCAGTGGGTCCGAAATGAAATCAAAAATGAAATCAAAACTTTCCTGAAAATAAATGATAAAGAAGAAACAAACTGCCAGAATCCATGGGAAACAGCAAAAGCGTTCCTGAGAGGAAAATTTATAGCTCTACAAGCACACATCAGGAAGGAATAAGGGGCATACCTGAATAACTTAATGACACAGCTCAAAAAATTAGAAAATAACCAACAAAAGGAACCAAAAATAGGGAGACAAAAGAAATAACAAAGCTGAAAGCAGAACTCAATGAAGTGGAAAACCGAAAAACAATCCAAAAGATCAACAAAATCAGTCGTTGTTCTTTGAAAAATAAACAAGATTGATAGGCCATTGGCAAAACTCAAAAAGAAAGAGAGAGAAAAAATCTGATAACCCGTATTAGAAATGAAAAGGGGGAGATCATGAGAGATATTGCAGAGATCCAAAGGGTAATCAGAGACTACTTTGAGAAACTTTATGCTACTAAACATGAGGACCTAGAAGAAATGGAAAAATTCTTGGACACTTATAACCTTCCACATTTAAGTAAGGAGGATGTAGAATATCTAAACACCCCCATCACTACTGAGGTAATTAAAAATGTAATCAAATATCTGCCCAAAAAGAAAAGCCCAGGTCCAGAAGGATTTCCTAATGAATTTTTTCAAATCTTTCAAGAGGAGCTACTACCAATCCTAGCCAGGTTCTTCCATGAAATTGAAAAAATGGGAACACTCCCAAACAGCTATTATGAAGCCAACATCACCTTGATACCAAAAACACAGAGATGCTGCCAAAAAAGAAAATTACAGACCAATACCCCTGATGAATGCTGATGCAAAGATCTTCAACAAAATCCTGGCAAATAGGATCCAATGCGTCATCAAGAAGATCATACATTACGACCAAGTAGGTTTTATTCCAGGAATGCAAGGATGGTTTAACATTCGTAAATCTATCAACATCATACACAAAATAAATAAGAAGAAAAATAAAAACCACATGATCATATCAATAGATGTAGAGAAACAGTTTGATAAGGTCCAACATCCATTCTTGATCAAAACTCTCAGCAAGATGGGAATGGAAGGAACCTTTCTCAATCTAGTTGAAGCCATCTACCACAAGTCAATAGCAAATATTATCCTTAGTGGAGAAAAACTAAAATCCTTTCCTCTAAATTCTGGTACAAGACAAGGCTGTCCGCTCTCACCACTCCTCTTCAACATAGTACTGGAAGTTCTTGCTATAGTGATCAGGCAAGAAAAAGATATCAAGTTAATCCAGATAGAAATGGAAGAAGTCAAGTTCTCATTGTTTGCAGACGACATGATACTCTACTTAGAAAACCCTATACACTCTACCAAAAAGTTTCTAAAAACAATAGACTCCTATAGCAAGGTGGCAGGCTACAAAATTAACACACAGAAATCAATGGCCCTTTTATACACCAATAATGATAGGGAAGAGACGAAAGTCAAGAAGGCAATCCCATTCACAATGGTGCCACACAAACTCAAATATTTTGGAGTCAACTTGACCAAAGACGTGAAGGACCTATGCAAAGAAAACTACAAAGCCCTCCTCCAAGAAATAAGAGAGGACACACGGAAATGGAAACACATACCCTGCTCATGGATTGGCAGGATTAACATCATTAAAATGACAATACTCCCCAAAGCATATAGATTTAATGCAATCCCTATAAAGATACCCATGACATTCTTCAAAGAAGTGGATCAAGCACTTATTAAGTTCATCTGGAACAATAAACACCCTCGAATAGCTAAAGCACTCCTAGGGAAAAGGAAAATGGGAGGCATTACTTTTTTCAACTTTAAACTGTATGACAAAGCAATAGTTATCAAAACAGCATGGTATTGGAATAAAGATAGACCCTAAGATCAGTGGAATAGGCTTGAGTTCTCTGACATTGTCCCCCAGACATACAGTCACCTAATTTTTGACAAAGGAGAAAGAAATCCTAAGTGGAGCAGGGAAAACCTCTCCAACAAGTGGTGCTGGCAGAACTGGTTAGCCACTTGCAAAAAGCTAACATAGACCCCCAGTTAACAACATGTACGAAGGTAAAATCCAAATGGATTAAAGACCTTTATATCAGACCTGATACCATAAGGTATATAGAACAACACGTTCTATGACATTGAGACTAAAAGCATCTTCATGGAGGATACTGCACTTTCCAAACAAGTGGAAATAGAGATCAACAGATGGGACTACATTAAGCTGAGAAGCTTCTGCACCTCCATTCATTCATCCTCCTCTTTTGCCTTATATAGTACTTACTAATCTCAGTTCATGGGTTGGTGTCACCATTCAAAAATATCTACTCCCAGGGTCTGACCGATGGTGTGGCTGTAGGGCATTTGCCTTGCACGCAGCTGACCCAGGATGGACTTCGATTTGATCCCCGATGTCCCATATGGTCTCCGAAGCCATGAGCAATTTCTGAGCATATAGCCAGGAGTAACCCCAAAGCGTGTAACCCCTGGGTGTCTGCCCCCCCCCCAAAAAATAACTACTCCCTTGCTTTGATTATATACCGTTGATAGTTTGGTCACCTATTTTTATTCACCTATGAATTATTTGATTAAATTATTACACTCTAGTTTTATCCAAGTTGCATTGAACTGTAAGATTTTATTTTAAATAACTCCTTTGTTATTGTGCCACATATTCTTTATTCACTCATATATGACCAAATATTTGGGTTGTTTTCATATCCTAGCCACTTAGCAATGAACTGAACATAGGTTTGCATATATATATTTAATAGAGTTTACTAAAAGAAACATATAATTCAATGATTGGACATATTTGCATCTGACTTCAGAAAGTGCTGTTTCAGAAGGACAAGTCTTCAAAAATCATCTATCTGACTGCCTTTATTTTGACTAATATTAAGAAATTTTAAAAGTACTTATTGAGTTATGCAGAATTATTTTTTAAAAAATCAGAGTCAGGTTTTGTATATGAGTTTCCCCACCACCCCCAAAAAATCACAGTTTGGATAAAATCAATCCTATTGTACAATATCAAAGCATAACATTTTCAATGTACGTTAATTTATTAATATATGTTAATTTTTAATTTTGATGACTTTGCATGCATTAGTGCAATGTATCCATTTATTACTTTCCACAACTGTCAGAATTAAAACTTAATCCATAACCACCAAGTTCCTATATTATTTTCATTTTACCCATGCCTTTCCTTTTTCTATACTCTGATGCTGGACCCTTTAATTCATTCTTCCATTTCTTAGTGACTTTAATTTATCTATATTCTGCTTTGCTTGGGACCACCTGCACCCATTAACTTTTAGAACAATGTTTTATAATGGAAAGTGAATTTTAACCATAGTCATAATTTTGTTCTTGCTTTTTTTTTTTTTGTTTTTGTTTGGGGACCACATCCATTGGTGCTCAAGGCTTACTCCTGACTCTGAGCTCAGAAATCACTCCTGGTAGGCTGGGGAAACATCTGAGATGCTCGGACTTGTCCCCAGGTCCATTGAGGGTGCCCTATTGTTGTGCTATATAGGTCAGCCCCTAGTAGCAATTTCATAAAGGTGATTGAATAAGATTCATCACCTCAATATCAGACTCCAAATATTTGTTAGATTCATCTACTCTGAATGAAGCTGAACTCTTTGATCTTAACTTTTACAATTTCTTACTGAGGGCATATTTCAATAGCTCAGGATCCTAAGTAGCAATTTTCCAGTATGTTCTAATAGAAAAATTTTATATCTTTTTGCATTTTTGTTTGTAAAATAGTTTAGTTAAGTCTTAGTTGTGTAAGCTTAAGACAATTTGATTTCTTTATTTTTTATTTTTTTATTTTTTACCTTTTATGCATTTTTATGAGTGTTAAAACAACTACAATTTTCTTTGGTTAGTCAATCCATTATTGTGCATTAATATACTGATAAATTACATTTTCTAATTTTTCTTTTCAGTTTTGTATTTTAGTATGTGATGAATGAATAAAATTGCGGAGGCTTAGTCATATGTATGTATATATATTACATAATAATGAACCACATAAATGGAATAATTACATAAAATATATGCAAAAAACCTGTTATTGGGTAGCAAGCTATACATATATAATATGCAAAATTTTATTAACCTTTTTGTTTTTATGGTTATTATATTTTATTTATATTAATTTTAATAAGTCAATATGATTTATAAAGTTATTAATGATTGAGCTTTAGACATAACTATGTTTCAGCATCAGTACCACCACCAGTGTCCTTAAGTTCCTTCTATTCCACCACCACAGGCTGCACCTTTGACTACAACATTTTTTGCCTTTCACTATTGACATTAGAGGAACAGGGAAGAGTCGGATAGCTACATATTCAAACCACTGAGTCAACAACATTGAAAACATGAGATACATCCTTTAACCTGAACTTGAATAAACAATCGTTACATTAAAAATATAGGAAAGTAGTGGTGTCAATATTTTAAGTATTTTAAGGGGCATTCATTTTAAAGAATGATCAAATTTGCTTAAAAAGACAAAGATTGTAATCTTTTATTGGACATCTCAAGAAATTTATTTTAACTGATATATTCATTGACTATGAATGGAATGATTTACACAATAATTAGATGCTGTACTTATATTGGTTGCTGAAATATCCAGTTAGTTGATTTCATGGATACTAAGGTCTATCTGTAAAATAATTATATGTGTGACTAAAAGCTCTAAAAGTTTTGCACATAACTGTATATTGATCAAATTCTAATAGATACCTTGAATTCATGGTGTTACCAATGAGATTCCTAGACCACAATCAAGGTTGTTAATTATGTAATTGATCTGTATGCAGTGTACTTTTACAAATTATACACACATGTTCACTTGAAAAAATTATTTTACTTAGAAACAATACCTAGCTGATCAGGCCTTACTCCTGGTTTGTGCTCAGGAATAAATCTGGTTGTCCTTGGTGGACATGAAATGGAGCCAGGGATCCAAATAAAATGAAGAAAAACACCTTAATCCCTGTCTTTCTGGTCTTCTTTTTTTTTAATTTTTATTGTGACCAAAGTTCATTACAAATCTTTCACTTCATCAATGGCCCTTCAGTAATAATATTTATTCAAAATGTTCAGACTCATAAAATATTAATTTTAATTTTAGAGTGCTATGCCTAATATATTTTTCCTATTGACATAGAAACCCAAACTACTTGCAAGCATAGATGGACTATATATATAGTGTACTAATACACATATTTAAAGTACTAACTTTCTAATAATTACTATATTTAATTTTACCCCTATCAATAATATACATTACTATATTATATATTTAGAGCACTTATAAGAATTATGAAAATGCAGCATGTTTCTTAAGATATTATCTTAAAATATTAGTTCTTTATGATATAAAGAACTTACGTGTAACTCAATTTCTTTTTTTCTTTTTTGTTTTTTTGTTTTTTTTTTGTGAAACACCCAGTGACGCTCAGAGGTTACTCCTGGCTATGCGCTCAGAAGTCGCTCCTGGCTTGGGGGACAATATGGGAACGGGGGGATCGAACCTAAGTCTGTCCTAGGCTAGCGCTGGCAAGGCAGGCACCTTACCTCCAGCGCCACCGCCCGGCTCCTGTAACTAAATTTCTTTTTGGAGGTACTTGCATAATGGTTTGAAGAATATAACTAATTTACATAAATGAAACAAAGAATGATCTTTAATGAAATATACTATATACTTTTTTCCACATCTTTTGCAGGGCAGATTTTACATCCTTATTCCTCAAGCTATAGATC
The DNA here is from genome assembly GCA_004027635.1 of Crocidura indochinensis. NCBI lineage: Eukaryota > Metazoa > Chordata > Mammalia > Eulipotyphla > Soricidae > Crocidura > Crocidura indochinensis. The sequence goes on along the minus strand of PVKC010004844.1, from coordinate 18,280 downwards.
AAGGGATTCAACATGGGATTAATCACAGTATAAAATATAGATGCCATTTTATCAGTTTCAGAAGAATAGCTCGAGTTGGGTTTCACATAGATAAATGTCAAAGTTCCATAGAAAATAGTGACAACTGTCAGGTGGGATCCACAGGTGGAAAAAGCTTTGCGTCTTCCCTCAGCAGACTTCATCCTGAAGATGGCAAGTAGGATGAGCAAATAGGTGACAGCAACCACCAGCAGGGTGGAAAACAAATTAAAAGCAGAGAATGTCATTATTAGACATTCAACTTCTTGTGCATTTGAACAGACCAAAGATACCACAAACATATCATCACAGTAGAAATGATTGACATTATAATTACAAAAAGATAAACTATAAAGTTTTATGGTGATCAGAAGAGCAACACATATGCTGTAAACATACGGAATCACCAACAGCACCAGACACGCCCTTTGGGACATGATGATTGTGTAGAGTAGAGGATTGCAGATGGCCACATAGCGATCATAAGACATTGCTGCCATAACATAAAGTTCATTTACAATAAACGTGACAAAGAAAACCGTCTGTGTGGCACACATATAAAAAGAAATTGTATTTTGCTCCACAAGGAAATCTACCAACATTTTAGGGCAAACTGCTGTGGAGAGGCCCAGATCAGTGATTGCCAGATGTCTGAGAAAGAAGTACATGGGTGTTTGTAGTCTGGAGTCCACCTTGGTGAGAATGACCATGCCCAGATTGGCCACCAGAGAGATCACGAAGATAATAAGGAAGAGCACAAAAAGGGGAGCCTGCAGCTCAGGGGTGTCTGTGATTCCCAGGAGGACGAAATCCTTGAGCATTGTGAAATTGTGTTTTCCCATTGATATCATCAAAAACTATATCCTGTATAGAAACACCAATCAGTAATACTTCAGAGATTTCATCGATCAAATCTTAATTATTTTAGTGTACGTCTCTAAAATATATCTAAACTACATTGTTTGCAATTCATTCTCTTTTAAAATCTACCTAACACCAATAGAGATTGCATGATTTATTATATATTTATATACATCAAGCTATATACCTTAAACTTATATTCAGAAACAGGTAAAGTTGCAAACAAATAATTATGCTGTTTTATATTTTTCTCAAGTGCTATCACTGAGGATGTTAAAAATATTTTGACTCAATATGATTTCATAGCTAGAGGATAGTTAATGCTGAAATAAACTTTTTAAATGACTTTAAAGAGGTTTTACACAGAAACATATAAAACTCTTATGACAAAAACCCAAGATTTACAAAACCTTAGCTCTAGATATAGAAATAGATATAGGCAAATACATATGCATAATGTATGTACATTAAGGAGTCATTTGTGTAAATAAATGTATAAATAATATACAAATATTTGATATCTAAAGAAGACTGGATATATGTAATACATCCTAATTTCTTCATGAAATCAGTAATAACAATTCTTGTAGTGTGGTTATGTGAATTAATGAAAAGTATCAATGTGTTTAATATTCATAGATATATAGTAAATATCAAGTACATAAGGTTTATGTATGTGTGAATCTGTATTTAATTTCTTAAATTCAGTCATACTTCACATATGCATACATATCTACTAGTTATTTTAATTAATATACATAAATACATACATTTCATGTATACATAAGATATTCATGGGGCCGGTGAGGTGGCGCTAGAGGTAGGGTGTCTGCCTTGCAAGCGCTAGCCAAGGAAGGACTGCGGTTCGATCCCCCGATGTCCCATATGGTCCCCCCCAAGCCAGGGTGATTTCTGAGCACTTATCCAGCAGTAACCCCTGAGCATCAAACAGGTGTGGCCCGAAAAATCAACAACAAAAAAGATATGCTTTATTTTTGTGTGATTTTTACTACTTTGTCAAGTTTATACTGAAAACAACAGTTACTTTCCTTTGTTTAATTTTTTCTTATTCACTGAAAATATTTTGTATTTAATACCTACAGCCTAAAGTATTGTTCCCTGGGTTTATGTTTATAAAAACTGGTATGTGCCAAGATATCTTAGCATAAACAGGATAAACTGAGAATGACAATAATATAATATTTAGTGGTGTAAAAATAGTACAAAATTAATAATTGGATCAAAACATCTTTTATATAAAATATACACATATGTGGGGCGTCATGCCTGTGGCACACTGGGTTACTCCTGGCTATGCTCTCAAAAATCGCTCCTGGCAGGAAACGGGTACCATATGGGATGTCGGAATTCGAACTGGGGTCCATTTTGTGTTGGCAGCATGAAAGGCAAATGCCTTACTACTGTGCTACTGCTCCAGCCCCACTCTTCTATTTCTCTGGTCCCTGACTTCTATTTCTAAATGATTAAATATCTCTATGTGCATATTACAATGTTTTCCCAGTGCCAGGAAAAAAAATCCAAAACATCTAAAAGATCTGTGGCACTTGAGAAAATATCTGAAAACTAAATTTGAAATAAGAAAAACATTCTATTATCAGATCTGATCATAAACAAAATTTACAAAAGATGTGTCAGAAATTCTACCATAAAACTAATATTTGCAATATAAAAAAAAGCTTGTTCTAACAGATGACCTCAAGCCAATCAGACACATTAAGAACATGTAACCACATAGTATGATTACCTATATTGAAACTTTTGTCTTGGTTCCTCCATGAGCTTCAGACCTTAGCATTGTGAGAGCAATTTATGGATTCGTTTTAACCCTTTGAGACTCTCTGGGAAGATAAGAACAATTTCCTGGCTTGCCCTGGAGAATTTGAAAGCTTAACTGGTGAAGAAAAGAGTGAGGGACTGTTTATAACTGTTTTGAGAACACTTCATATACTCCAAAAATTAGTTAGGTTGTTTACTTTAGCGTTAGATTTACAGCTTTCTTCTTAATATCAAATGTATCAAGTCTTTTCTGTACTCAGTATTGCATCAGTTCTTCTGTGCTATCCTTCCCCAAGGGTTGCACTCTCTCTTGAGTCCTTGAATAATATTACCAGCTGAAGATCTGGATTAATATATTTTCTCTACACAAAATACTTGCCACTCTTTCTTAGCTAAGCACTAGATACCACAAATGCATTAAATATGAACCAAGCATTTTCTTCTCATGCTATTTAAAATATTTAATACTCTAAAGGGACCTTGATGTATAAATATACAGTGTTTATGGTTTTCAAAAATATTGTATGCTTTGCCATGAAAAGAGAAATTGTGATTCTAGTTTTCTCACTCATTTCTTTTTCTTTATATTTTATAATTTTTATGGTGACCAATGTGAATTACAAGTCTTTCACCAATATATTTAAGCTACATTGTGACAGTGAATTAGGGTTATTATCATCATTAGTGTTTTCCTACCTCTGCCTCTTTTCGCAGCATGCATCCAATACCTCCCTCTTTAGATACCCAACACTCTACGGTAACAGGTCTCCTTTGTACATAATTTATTGTAGAACTTGATTCTGATGTTGTTGACTTTTGGTTTGGTATTTAGGCCTGATCATTATTGTCACTCAATGTTCATGTGACTATTTGCTCTTTGGAACACTCACTATTTCCCCCCTCAATTTATGAGGTAAAACAAAATGATCTGCCTTCAAAAGTGTTATTTCAGAAGAATATAATCTTTTCAAATATTGTCTATTTGACTGCCTTTGTATTATTTTAATAACATTTTTTAAAATCAGTTATTGAAATATGCTGAATTATTTATAAAACAGGAGAGTGAAGTTTTGAGTATGAGTTTTCTCTCCCCATCCCCACTTCGGGAGATAAATATTTTGGAAGGCAACTATGCTAACCACTATACTACCAACGCCACCCAAGGAAGAAAACATTTTGAATCAAATCAAGCCTACTGATTTTGATTCCTTTTCATGTATTAGTACATTCATATCTATTTGCTGCTTTCCACAGCTGTCAGAATTAAAACTTAATCCAGAGCCACTAAGTTCCTATTTCCTTTTCCTTTAGACATGCCTTTTCCTTATCTATATTCTGATGCTGGACCCCTTTAAATCATTCAGCTATTTCTTGATGACTGTAATTGACAAGATTCAGTGAGTATAATCTGACCCTTATTTTAGAAATACTGGTATACTATTATAAAAATCTTTAAGTCACATCACTGAATGAGTATCATAATAACTCTTTTTAGCTACTATGGAAAGCAATAAAAATTAGATATATGCGTGTGTATTTATACGTGCATATATACATACTCTTAACAGCAGATTTTCTGAAATTTAATAAGGAAGCAAAGGATTTCATATAACAGGTCAAGATACTCTGAGAAGCATCATATTGCTTTTCAGAGATTCCATTTTAATCTGTGTATCAGGTTACAAATTTTAAATGTGTACTCCAAAAAATGGAGTCACACCTTGCAGCGCTCATGGGTTAATCCTGGCTCTACACTCAGAAATCGCTCCTGGCAGGCTCAGGAGACCATATGGGATGCAGGGATTAGAACCACAGTCACTCGTGGATCGGATGCTTGCAAGGCAAACTCCCTAACTTTGTGCTATGTCTCAGGCCTCTACTCTAAGTAATGACTCTGAGAGGAATGATAACACTCCTTGGCCTGGAGTGGAACATTGGAAATATCGGGCTTGAGGTCATGGAGTGAAACCTCTATGAAACTGGAAGATAGTTTCAGTTACTTTTTTCTATATTTCTTTTTTATTAACATGGGTCTGTGTTTTGGGACCCCCGGTGTTGTTCAGGGCATACTTTTGGCTTGGACTTAGGGATCACTCTTGGTTTTTCTTCAGAGGACCTTAAGGAGTGCCAGGGATCCAGCCTGGGTTGCTTGAGTGCAAGGCAAGCACCCGGCACTCTGCACTGTCCGTCTTAGCTTCTGTTTCTCTTTTTCACTTAAAGAATGTAGATTCCCATATGGGTTTCTGAGCAATTGTTCTTTATTACAAAGAGAGTATTTGGCAAGGTAGATTGGAAACCTCTGCTTCAAGAAATTATTTATGCCTTTTGATAATTCCACCAGAAATATAATGTATTACAACATATATCACCTCATAAAATTGGACTTTTAAATCTGTAACTCTACAGAATTTGATTTCACATTTCACATATCACATCTCAAATTTCATATCACATTATCTTCTTTGTACTCATCAAATTATGTATGGAATTAAATGATTATCATATTCAACTTTTAGAGAGCAATATCAAATAACAAGATTCATTAAATTATTAGAAGTTCAGTTGGATAGTGTCTGTTAAAAGAATAACTGAAATTTTATAATTGTGCCTTGTTTTAGGCTTGATTCTTTTAAGTTTTTATTTCAATTTTGATTAATGTTTTTTTTTTTTTTTTTGGTTTTTGGGCCACACCCAGTGACGCTCAGGGATTACTCCTGGCTATGCGCTCAGAAGTCGCTCCTGGCAGGCACGGGGGACCATATGGGAACCGGGAAGATCGAACCGTGGTCCGTCCAAGACTAGCGAGGTAAGGCAGGCACCTTACCTGCAGCGCCACCGCCCAGCCCTGATTACTGTTTTTAATTTAAAAAATAGGTAAGGGCTCTCACCTGGCTCTCCTAAAGGATTCTCCTGCTCTATTCTCAGGGATCACTCTTGTCAGTGTCTGGAGGCCATATTTGATGCTGGCAATCAAAACCAGGCTGATCACTCCATGGCAAGCACTTTACCTGCTCTTCTATCTCTCCGGTCCCTGACCTTTTATTTTTTCACTGATTAAATATGCATGTCTGCATGTTACAAAATTTTACCTATTTCAGGACGAAAAAGAAAAAAGCCAAAGCATTTAATCGATTTGTGTTCACAGAAGATCTATACTCAGATATAATAATAAGCAAAATTCATACAAAAGTGAGTCAGAAATCCTAGCATAAAACTAATATTTGCCATCTAGTAAAAGCTTGTTCTTGCAGAGTTCCCTCAAGCCTATCAGACACATTAAAAACATGGCACCACATATTATGTTTACCTGTTTTGAAACTTCTGTCTTGGTACCTCCATGTACTTTAAACCTTAACATTGGAGAACAATTTATAGATTCTTTGTCACCCTTTGAGACTCTCTGAGGAGATTAAAACAATTTCATCATTTTCCATGGAGCATAAAAGCTTAATTTGTGAAGAAAAGCAAAAGGTACTGTTTATAATTGTTTTGAGAACACTTTGTATCCTCCGCCAATGAGTCATGTTGTGTGCTTTGACATTAGATTTAAAGGTTTTCTCTTAATTAATATCCAATTTGTCAAGTCTTTTTTTATGCTCAGTATTGCATTAGTTCTCCCTGTGCTTGCCTTCCCCTAGGTTGCTGTCTCTTTAGTCCCTGAAAAATATTGTCATGTAAGGTCTGGATTAATATGCTTTCTCTACACAAAATACTTGCCAGTATTTCATAGATATGGACTAGGTACTGGAAATGGGTTAAATATGGAATCAATCATTTTCTAATTATGCTATTTAAAATATTTAATTGTCTAAAGGAACTTGATAAACAAATATACAATGTTTTATATTTTGCAAAGTATTGTGTGCTTTGCCATGAAAAGAGAAATTGTCATTCCAATATTTTCATGCTCATTTCATCATATTTTTCATCTCTTGGATGAAAAGTGATATTTAATATTATTTTAATTTTAATATTTGTATTAAATTTTAACATTTCTGACTTATCCATGTTGTTATATTCTCATTAAATTCCTAGTACTCACTTTTAGTAAATTTTACTCTTTTATTAAATGCTTCTTAATAATGATTTTCTGTATAGGCTACCAAGAGTATGATAGGGAGGTTACTTGCCTTATATGTAGCTGATCTTGGTTTTATCCCTAGTTCTACATATTGTCACTTGACAGCTTCAGGACCAATTCCTAAGTTTATATAGCCAGCAATAGGCCTTGACACAGCTGGGTAGGGTCCGTAAAATTCTTAGGAATAAATAAAAATAAATAAAAACATACATATATAAATCATGTATATATATCAAGTATAAAATCAGAGTTTTGACAGTGTATATTTCTAAAACGCAATGAAACGTGATACAATACTGAACAACTATTTATTTTAACTTCCCAAACTTTCTATTTCTTATACCTTAATTCTTTATAAATTCATTTACTTTTTATTTTTATATTTTATTTTTAGGTAGCGTACTTAATATATTTTTAATAATATTGTTTTTTTTTTTGGGGGGGTCACTCCCGACAGTTCTCAGGGGTTACTCCTGGCTCCATGCTCAGAAGTTGCTCCTAGTAGGCACGGGGGGCCATATGGGGCACCGGGATTCAAACTGATGACCTTTTGCATTGCTAATAGTGTTACTAATAAGGCTACTGTTCATTTACTATACCTTATCACCACAAAAGTGCCCAAGACCATTTTGCTTGGGGCTTATTCCTGACTCTGCACTCTGTGGTCACTACTAGTGGGTTTCAGAAGACCATAGGGGTACTTGGTATTGAATTTGGGTCAGATGAGTGCTCTTTCTACTGTTATATCTCTTCTGTAACTTCTCTTCTGTTATTTCTACCCCCCCCCCCATTTACTCATTCCCCTCTTTTGCCTTATATACTTAGTTATCTCAGTTTTGTAATCTAGGTCATGGGTTTGTGTCACCATTCAAAAATATCTACTCCCAGGGTCTGACTGATGGTGTGGCTGTAGGGTATTTGTCTTGCACGCAGCTGACCCAGGATGGACTTTGGTTTGATCCCCAGTGTCCCATAAGGTCTTCCAGGTCTTGAGCAATTTCTAAGCGCATAACAAGGAGTAACCTCTGAGCATGTAACCCCTGGATGTGTGCCCCCCCAAAAAAACTATTCCCTTGCTTTGATAGTGTGGTCACCTATTTTTAATTACCTGTGAGTTATTTGATTAAACTATTACCCTCTAGTTTTATCAAAGTTGTATTGAACTGTAGGATTTTATTTTAAACAATAACTCCTTAGTTATTGTGCCACATTTCTTTATTCACTCATGTATGACCAAATATTTGGGTTGTTTTCATATCCTAGCCACTTAGCAATGAACTGAACATAGGTTTGCATATATATTTAATAGAGTTTATTAAAAGGAACATATAATTCAATGATTGGACATTTTTGCATCTGACTTCAGAAAGTGTCATTTCAGAAGGACAAGTCTTCAAAAATCATCAATCTTACTAGCTTTATTTTGATGAATATTAAGAAATTTTAAAAGTACTTATTGAGTTATGCAGAATTATTTTTAAAAAAATCAGAGTCAAGTTTTGAATATGACTTTCTGAGGCCCCTGGACCCTGTCCCGCAGGGTGGCCAAGAATTGCGAGTTATTCCGTAGGTTCACGTAGGGGATATGACCTGAAAGATAAAAGAGTTCTGGGAAGAGAAATGATTCTAGATGAAATTCCGATCAAGAGCCAAGTATATTTTGAGAAGTGAACATATATAGTGTAAGTGAACAAAGGGGGTTAGGGGGTGGTAATTTTCATACAAGGTCTCTTTTCTGGTGATAACTTCAATAACAATCACAGTAAAGGTTGACCAGATTAGGCATAGCAGCTATTTTCACAGGAAGGATCTAATCTATAGCCTTAGGTATCTGTACCTGGCTTTACTGTTTTATGTCCTCTATTATTTAAGTCCAAGGAAAAGATGTTAGCAGCTACAATATGCTGTAAGCAGAGGAGAACGCAAGTTATTCTTGCTAGAGTGCATGTAGGCAAAGGAACCCTACCTTGAGGTTAGAACCGCTGAAGCACTATAGGGTGGGCCTCTGACAACTGATATCAGACTAATACCGTCATAGACATTTCCACAGCCGTGAGAGGAATGATTTTTTGCCTTTAGCAAGTTGTTTCAATTCCTCAAGGTCCAGTTCATGGGAGGCTTTGCCCTCCATATCGTTACTCTCCGGAGATGGGGTTCTTGTTGTTGGAGCTGTTAAAAATGAATGCCCACAGAGCGTTTGGTAGCCTCGTCTACCTGGGATTTTACAAAGCCAATTAAGCGATGAAATACCTATGGACCAAAAGAAGTGACCAACATAAATCCAACAAAAGGGCCAAGCAAATTAGGCAGCAGAGTTGACATCCACTAAGAAGAAGAAAACCAATTTTTGTAACAAGACTCACTTGGGTCTAAATTTTTCCTTGTCTCTGCTAACCTCTGTTCTACTCTTTTAATACTATCTATAACAAGTTCTAGCTTGTTTTTATAAAAGCAAAACTCTTCCTTTAAAGCTGCACAAACTCCTCCCTCTTTCAAAAAGACTAAATCCAAACCGCGGCGGTTTTGTTGTACAACTTCAGCCAGAGAGTCGACCGTTTCAGTAAGATATTTCAAACCTTCTTCCAGCTCTTTAACATCTCTATCAATAGCACGTGTAAGCTGATTAAACTGACTTTGTGAGTTGATTAGGGAAGCAATCCCAGTTCCTAACCCAGCAAAACCCAAATCAAAGACAATAGCGAATGTGATAGCTGTTATAGGTTCATGCTTATGTCTAGACATAGTGGTCTTCCTATCCGAAAGCAAGTCATCAACAGGTCAAATGGTTAATCTAGGCATTAACAAGACAAAAACACAATAGTCACGATAAGCAAGAAACATTTCAGTAACAATATGGGGGGGAAAGTCCAGAGGAGCAAGCAAAATAAGTGGAATTGGGAGTGTGAATAAAAATGGAAGAGTTATTAACCACAATGGTTTGATTGCAAATGTCCAATAGTTGGACAGGGGGTGTATATATAGTCCGAGCAAGCAAAGTCAGACTCCCATGACCTGTCTTAAAGTTAAGCTGTGGTGTGACTCCGCTCCCCATAAGAGGTCAGCGGTGTTGTTTGTGGCAGTGGGCGTGCCAAAGGTCGCAGTTCCTTCGTAGAAGGGTGGCTGGGCAGAATAACAAATCCAGCACTCCTTGTAGATTGGGTCAGTGAGGGCTGCAGTGGATGAGTTTATCATATCGAGGATTAGCTGTGAAGATGGAACAGGTCTGGCAGGAATGGTGGGCTGAAAGAATGAAACAGGTGAAAAGGGAGGGGAAGTGTCCTGCCTAGGAGCCTGGGGCTTTCGGGAGGTAAGTGCAAGGTATTTAGGGCCAAACATCTTGTTTGGACCCACAGCTATGGAGGGGATCTGAGGTACCTCCTTGCAAAGTCCTAAGGAAAAATGAGGCCATAGTCGGTTCCCTGTATGTAGCATCGAAGATCCCACTGAGCACCTACAGTGCCAATCCAATTATATCTTTTTCCCGCAGGAGTGAATTTGATTAATAAGGTATTACACCATCCACGAGACTTGGAGTCATGCCGGCAATATTCTGCAGGGAATTGGGAGTTATTAAAATGATTGTGAGGTTTTCTTTGGACAGTAATCAGGTCCCAAGATGACGATGGATTCCAATAAGCATCTCCAGTAGTTTCACAGCCCCAAGCAGCACAAAAATAATCGTCCTCCTAGCCACAATGTGCACTTAATTCTTGGGCATGGTGCCTGCCAGGGCAGACATAAAATATTCACTGGCTAGGGAATCACAGGGTGATGTCCTGTGGTGAGGTAAATTAGCAGCATGAGGTTGAGGTCAAAAGAGATTAGGGGTACCACATGGGGTGTCTGCCCCGAGGGCAAGAGGGCAGAGGTCGACCTCCAAATCTGGCCAGGGCGTGGAGGCAGACAAAACTGAGGTATAATTAACAATATCTCCTGCCTCATTGATAATGAGCCAGGTATAGTTAAAAATTCAATAGATTCCAGGAGCTGCAAAAACATCATTCATCAACAGTAGCATTAGTAGGCAAAGTATTCTCATCTTGGCAGGCATCTGGAAGAGAGCAGTGGGGATTTGATTTCTCAGGGATATTGTTCCTGGGAGAATTATAAAGTTTCACAAGACTGTCAGGTAGCCATCAGGTTTACCTGCTGGTGGGATCATGAAACAGGTGTCACCTGTACCCCAAATAAGGGTGGGGTGGGGTCCCAGCCACCTGCCTGTGTGTACATCTTTCCACAGGACTTGTATAAAGCCATATTTAGTTGCAGGATGCAGGGACAGTCTGCAGCATTGTGCCCTTGTGAGTCCAGAGTAAGAAAATTTAGCACAAAGAGTTCATGATTTAATAAAAGCCCATGTTTACCTTTGCATGCATAGAGTGTTTTGCTTTCTGACGAGAGTTTAAAAAGCAAATTTTTAAGAGTTTGATTTTTTCTTTCCACAATACCTTGGTCTTGAGAGTTTTTAGGAATTCCTGTCTTGTGAATTATGCCCATGTTAGCGCCAAAATCTTTGAATTTATGGCTAATGAACCCTGGTGTATTATCCGATTTAATCATGGATGGCTGTGGGATGATCGTTAAACAATGCATAATGTGGGCAATAGCAGCTTTGGTGGCCTCTCCCGCTTGTAAGGAGGCACAAATAAATCCGCTAAACGTATCAACAGTTACATGAATATATTTAAGGTTTCCAAAAGCGATAAATGTGTAACATCCATTTGCCTAAGTTCATCCGGGGTGAGGTCTCTTGGATTAACTCCTATTTGAGCCTCAGGTAAAAGAGTGACACAGGCCTTGCAAGATTTTACAATTTCTCAGGCCTGATCTCTAGTGATTTTAAAATTTATTCTTAAGGTTTGAGCATTAAGGTGTTGTAAATGGTGTGCCTGTATGGCCTGGTCTATTGGATTGGAATTTAAATTTGACAATCCTGGCATAATTTTAGTGGCTTGATCAACTAAAATATTTCCTTCGGCCAGTGGACTAGGAAGGGCAGAATGTGCTCTATCTGTGCAATAAGAAATGGATTAGTTCTCATTACTATTAGCTCTTGAATTCTAGCAAAAGCTGGTGATGCATTAGAGGTGGGCTTTATAAAAGGTACAGTTTCCAGTAGTGAGATAGATGTAGCAATATAAGAACTATCTGTATATAGGTTAAAGGTTTCAAAAACTGTCTCAAAAATTTTTCCACCGCTGCTAACTTCACAAGTTGTGTGGATTTATGCTCTGTGGTAAACTTTATAACTTCTCCCTGTATACTAAGGTCACAGTTCCATTAGAACTGCCATCAGTAAACACAAGACTAGCCTCAGGGATTGGCTGCAGCTTTGGAAACTTAGGGAAAACAACAGGGTGAATTAGCAAAAAATGTAGCAGTTTGTTGGGGGGAAAATGATTGTCTATTTCCCCAGAAAATCCTGCAAGTAAGATTGCCTATTCATCCTGATTTAACAATAACCACTGTATTTCCTTCTTAGTGTAATAATAAGTATTTTGGATGGGTGACAGCCAAACAATTTGAGGGCTTGCTCACATCCCTGTTTTGCTAAGGAGATTACTAAATGCGGGCATGTGGCAAGCATTTGATCTGGGTTGCTAGGTAGATGCACCCAGAAGAGGGGGCCATTCTGCCATAGAAGGCCAGTAGGGGAAAATTTGGTGGAAAAGATTAGCAACAGTAAGGGGTTTTCCGGGTGGAAATATGTAATGAACTCTTCTTGTATTGCTGTTTGAACTGAATCCATGGCTTTGAAGGTTTCTGACGTTAATTTTCTGGAACTACTAGGATCTGTGTCTCATTTTGCTATATCAAATAAGGGTTTAAGTTCCCCAGTAGTTAGCTTTAGATATGGGTGCAGTCAAGTAATGTCCCCCAGAAGTTGCTGAAAATCATTAAGTGTCTTTAAATTACTAGTCCGAATTTGAACCTTCTGAGTTTTAACTGGATTAGGGAGGAGCTCAAAACCTAGAAATAACTGTGGGGGTTGCAGTTGTACCCTACTTATCCTTGGAAATATTAAACCCTCTGGCAGTTAGTTTTTCCATCAAATGTTTTCCTATATTAAGTAATTGTTGCTCATCTTTCCCTGCCAGGAGATGTCATCCATAAAATGAATTTTAGAAATAGAAGGATAAAGTTTTCTAAATGGATCAATAGTTTGTGCTACAATTTCTGGCATAGTGTAGGGCTATTTGCCATTCCTTGTGGCAGGACTTTCCATTGAAAATGAGGGTTGGGACCTTTGCAGTTAATGATTGGTAAAGTAAAGGCAAAACGTTTGCAGTCCTCCTGATGGAGAGGGATGGAGAAAAAACAGTCTTTTAAGTCAATAATCATTTTAAAACTGTTTTGGGGAATAGCTATGGGGGAGCGGAGTCCTGGCAGGAGCGCTCCCATGAGGACCATGGTTTTATTTATGTCTCCAAGATCCTGTAACAATCTCCACTTTTCTGACTTCTTTTTAATTACAAAAATTGGGGTGTTCCAGGGGGATGTAGAGGGTTCTATATGCCCTGTCTTGAGCTGTTCCTGCACTAACAACTGGGCAGCGCAGAGTTTTTCTGAAGACAGTGGCCACTGGCTGACCCAAACAGGGGAGTCAGAAGTCCAGGTGATTTTATCTGCCTGGGTAGCAGGAGAGTCAGAGGCTGCCATTAAAAAGGCTGTTGGGGGCGTTTGTAACCTATGCCATGATGATCTAATTTTGGCCTGGTTTCAATAGGGTCGAGTCTGCCTTGTAAATTCTTTCCAAGTCCTTTATAAAAATCATACCTTGGACTAGCATTTGCTGCAGAACTCGTGGATTCTTGCACTTAACTAAATACAGGCCCATTTGTTCCATAAGATCTAGCCCCCATAAATTAATAGGGAGGTCAAGAATGATGTAAGGGGAGATAGTGCCAGAATCTCCTTCAGCATCTGTCCATGTTAATGAGCGGGAGCCCAGAATGACTTGCTTGACAGTGCCTGCAACGCCAGAGACACTATCTAGGGTGGGGTGGGCGGGCCATGCAGAAGGCCAAAACTGAGGGCTGATACAGGTTGTATCTGTTTCTGAATCCAGGAGTTCAGTAAAGGATTGTCCATTTATGGTAATGGTGAATGGTGGCCTTAATTTGCTAATTGCTTTGACCCAAAAAACTTCTGAGGACCTGGGGGTGGAAGCACCTCATATCTCCGTGAGCGCTGGGAGGTTAGTGTTGAATGGGAGGGGCAGTGCATGGGCTAGGTGTTTCCTTGGGAGAATCTGTACCGGCCCATAAGGGGCAGTGGCTAACAACATAATCTTTCCTGTGTAATCATTATCAACCAGGGAAGGCTGCACAATTAGACCCTTGATGGTAGAGGAAGCAAGGTCGATGATAAAAAAGAACATTCCTGGGGGAGGGGTGTCGAAAATTCCGGTACCGATTCTAAAAACTCCTTCCTCAGGTGCTAGTACTCTTGGGGAGGAGGCACAGAGGTCCATTCCGACACTGCCTGGGGTGGCCCTAATATGGGAGGCTATTGTGGTGTGATCTCTATCAGATTTTGTTTGGGACTGGGTTGGTTGTGTGTGCAAGCCACAAACTGCTGATTGGGGCGGGTTTGTCTGGGGAGCCCCATAGAAACCTGATTTTGCGGACCCTAGGGCAGGGCCCATCTGGCATTTCCCTGATGGGGAGGGAGGGGGTTGCCTTCTATGTCTGTTTTAGAGTTGCAGGAAGTTACCCAATGTTTGCCATGGCGACAGCGAGGGCAGAGGGAGGGTTTGGGCTCTGCACTCGCGGTGGTAAGCACGGAGAAATGCTTTGCCATAGGGCATGTTTTCAAGCAGTGACCTGGCTGGTCACATTTAAAACAGGTTTTACCACTAGACTGGTGTTGAAATGCCACTAGAGCTTTGGTAATTTTGTGAACAAAGGGATCTGCCTCACTGCACAGATGAATCATCACATGGAGAGACTTATGTCTATTTTGCCCATCAGCAAGTCATGGCAAGTTTCATTTGCATTCTCATAAGCAAGCTGTTTTACCCAGGGATTATCATAATCAGCACCTACCATAATTCTTTACACAGTTTCTAAAAGTCAGCATACAAATTGACTGTAGGGTTCTTGGGGGCCCTGAATGGTTTGGTACAGAGCTTTAATAGACAGTCTCTCTTTGGGCTGTGCTTTCCAGGGTCTGGTGGCAGCAGCATTGACTTGAGCTAATACTGCAGAGAAAATTTTCTTTGTTTTTCTTTTTTTTTTTTTTGGTTTTGGGGCCACACCCAGTGACCTCAGGGGTTATTCCTGGCTATTCGCTCAGAAGTCGCTCCTGGCAGGCTAGGGGGACCATATGGGGAACCGGGGGATCAAACCACGGTTAGCCCAGGCACCTTATCTCCAGCTCCACCACCCAGCCCCTTCTTTGTTTTTCCATGGAGGCAAAGGCTCCCATTCCTGATAATTGGGCATAAATGATTGCAGGATTGTCTCGTCATCTGTTCCCCAAGTCAGCTTGCTTTCTACAGTGAGCCAAAAAATCAGTATCCCACAAGATATAATCAGAGCGTTTTAAGGTGGTTTTGGCAATTTCTTTCCATTCTAAAGGAAGCAGTTCTCCTCCATCTCATACAGCATCAAGGCAGGAGAGAGTGTAAAAGGCATTGGGACCATAAGATTAATGGCTTGGAAAAGAGTTTGGATGGATTTATGGTTAAGTTTTTGATATCTGTTAATCTCCCTGAGATGGCCGCTGGGGGAAGGAGCTAACTCCGGTTCCTCAGAGGACTCCTCTCCACTTTCTTCATGTGAGCTGTCTGCAGTAAGATTGCTGGCTACTGCGCCCCTACCCATGCGGACCTGAAAGATAAAAGAGGGCTGGGAAGAGAAACGACTGTAGACGAAGTTTCGATCAAGAGTCAAGTTTATTTTGAGAAGTGAGCATATATAGTGTGAGTGAACAAAGGGGGTTAGGGTGTGGTAATTTTCATACAAGGTCTCTTTTCTGGTGATAACTTCAATAACAATCACAGTGAAGGTTGACCAGATAAGGCATAGCAGCTGTTTTCACAGGAAGGATCTAATCTATAGCCTTAGGTATCTGCACCTGACTTTACTGTTTTTTACCCTCTATTCTTTAAGTCCAACGAAAAGACACCAGCAGCTACAATATGCTGTAAGCAGTTTTTAGCACAGGTATCCGGGCCTCCATTCTATGTAAAAAGGGGCTTTCATCAATGGCTTCCAACAATTCCCCCTCTCTAGTAACAAACACCCCCTAAAACAAAAATCACACTTTGGATAAAATCAATCCAATTGTAGAGTATCAAAGCGTAACATTTTCAATAGATGTTCACTTATTAATATATGTTAATTTTTAATTTTGATGCCTTTGCATGCATTAGTGCAATGTATCCATTTATTACTCTCCACAACTGTCAGAATTAAAACTTAATACACAACCACCAAGTCACTATATTATTTTCATTTTACCCATGCCTTTCCCTTTTCTATACTCTGATGCTGGACCCCTTTAATTCATTTTTCCATTTCTTAGTGATTATAATTTATCTATGCTTTGCTTTGTTTGGGACCATCCACACCCATTAACTTTTAGAATAATGTTTTATAATGGAAACGTGACTTTTAACCATAGTCAACGTTTTGCTCTTACTTTTATTTATTTATTTTTGTTTGGGGACCCATTGGTGCTCAAGGCATACTCCTGGCTCTGAGCTCAGAAATTACTCCTGGTAGGCTGGGGAAACATCTGAGATGCTGGGACTTGCCCCCAGTTTCATCCCGGGTGCCCTATTGTTGTGCTATATAGGTCAGTCCCTAGAAGCAATTTCATAAATGTGATTGAATAAGATTCATCACCTAAATATCAGACTCCAAATATTTGTTAGATTCA
Source organism: Crocidura indochinensis (assembly GCA_004027635.1). Taxonomy (NCBI): domain Eukaryota; kingdom Metazoa; phylum Chordata; class Mammalia; order Eulipotyphla; family Soricidae; genus Crocidura; species Crocidura indochinensis. The sequence goes on along the minus strand of PVKC010004844.1, from coordinate 1,635 downwards.
TCTACTCTGAATGAAGCTGAACTCTTTGATCTTAACTTTTATAATTTTTTCCTGAAGGCATATTTTAATAGCTTAGGGTCCTAAGTAGGAATTTTCCAGTATGTTCTCATAGAAAAGTTTGATGTATTTTGCATTTTTGTTTGTAAAATAGTTTAGAATTAAGTCTAAGTTGTATAAGCTTAAGACAATTTGTTTTGTTTATTTTTTTATTTATCTTTTTTCCTTCTATGCATTTTTATGAGTGTTAAAACAACTACAATTTTCTTTGGTTAGTCAATTCATTATTGTGCATTAATATACTGCTAAATTACGTTTTCTAATTTTTCTTTTCAGTTTTTGTATTTTAGTATGTGATGAATGAATAAAATTGCAAGAGTCTTAGTCATACGTATGTATATTTATATTACATAATAAAGAACCACATAAATGGAATAATTACATGAAATATATGCAAAATATATAAAATATAAAAAGCATAAAATATATGTTTTTGGGATGCAAGCTATACATATATAATATACAGATTTTATTAATCTTTTTGTGTTTATGGTTATTATATTTTAATTCTATATATTTTACTAAGTCAATATGACTTATAAACTTATTATTGGTTGAGCTGTAGGCATAACTATGTTTCAGCATCTGTACAACCACCAGTGTCCTTAAGTTCCTTCCATTCCACCACCACAGGCTGCATCTTTGACTACAACATTTTTTGAGTTTGACTATTGACATTAGAGAAATGGGGAAGAGTGGGATAGCTACATATTCAAACAACTGAGTCAACAACACTGAAAATATGAGATACATCCTTTAACCTAAACTTGAATAAATAATCCTTTCATTAAAAAATAGGAATGTAGTGGTGTCAATATTTTAAGTATCTTAAGGGGCATTCATTTTAAAGAATGATCAAATTTGTTTAAAAAGAAAAAAGATTGTAATCTTTTATTGGAGATCTCAAGAAATTTATTACAACTGATATATTCATTGACTATAACAATAGAATGATTTACACAATAATGAAATGCTGTACTTATATTGGTTTCTGAAATGTACAGTTAGTTGATTTCATGGAACTAAGGTCTATCTGTAAAATAATTATATGTGTGACCAAAAGCTCTAAAAGTTTTGCACATAGCTATATATTGATCAAATTCTAATAGATACCTTGAATTCATGGTGGTACCAAAGAGCTTCCTAGACCACAATCAAGGTTGTTAATTATGTATTTGATCTGTATGCAGTGTACTTTTACAAATTATACACACATGTTCACTTGAAAAGATTATTTTACTTTGAAACAATACCTAGCTGATCAGGCCTTACTCCTGGTATGTGCTCAGGAATAAACCTGGTTGTTCTTGATGGACATGAAATGGTGCCAGGGATCCAACTAAAATGAAGAAAAACACCTTAATCTCTATCTTTCTGGTCCTTCTTTTTTTTTTTGTTTTTTGTTTTTTGTTTTTTAATATAATTTTTATTTTTAAACATGTTGGGTTACATATCGTTGGCAATCATATTTTAGGTACAAATTAACATAAAATCAGGGGAACTCCCATCACCAAAAAGTCCTCAGTCCACCTCAGTTCCAATCCTAGTTCCCATATCCTCTCCCCTACCGCCTCCCCC
>PVKC010004843.1:23629-34746 GCA_004027635.1 Crocidura indochinensis | reverse complement strand
CAAAAAAAAAAAAAAAAAAAAAAAAAAAAGAAAGAAAGAAAGAGATAATACAGCAGGCAAGGCAATTGCCTTGCATGAGGCTGACTCAGACTTAATCTCCTGCCGCAAATATTTTCCCCTGAGCTCTGGTAGGAGAACCCCTGAGCACAGGGCCAAAAGTAGTTCTGATAATTGGCAGGTAGATATACAACCCTCCTCCCTATCCTGCAGGAAAAAAAGGAAGGAAGGAAGGAAGGAAGGAAGGAAGGAAGGAAGGAAGGAAGGAAGGAAAGAAGGAAGGAAGGAAGGAAGCTTTGTGTACTGACCAGTATAACAAAACAGTACAACTCTTTGTGCAAAGCTTAAGTATAGGTTCCTGAAGAACATTATAAAGACTTATATTCTCTAGCATCCGGATAATTTAACTATAGAAAAAATTCTCTGAGTATGGTATAATCAGGGGGCTGGGCGGTGGCGCTGGAGGTAAGATGCCTGCGCTAACCTAGGACGGACTGCGGTTCAATCCCCCGGTTCCCCATATGGTCCCCCGTGTCTGCCAGGAGCGACTTCTGAGCGAATAGCCAGGAGTAACCCCTGAGCGTCACCGGGTGTGGCCCCACCCCCCAAAAAAAAGTATGGTATAATCATAGGAATGTTTCTACTTCACTCCCTTCACTCCAGGAAGATTTCAGAGTACGGTAAACTGACATAGACATGATGGCATGTGTGCATCTTGCTGTGACTTTAATAACATCTTGGCTTTCCTGTGATATAGAATTCTAGCTTCTTCCACCAGCATTCATGAGTCAGTTGCATTAACATTAAATTATATCAATCATTTACAACTAGAGTAAAATCTTCTAAAAGTTTGACTTCTCAGAATTTTCTCAGACATATTCTTTTCCTCTTAGTTAACATTTTAACGAAGTTTTGATACTATTGGATATGATAGCCAGTTATCCAAGTATGTGCTAAAAACTAAATGAGAAATCCTTCACATTCGATTGTTCACTCCTAATTGTAGTGGAAACTTTGAGTATTTCTCTTCAGATAGATCTTCTGTGACTTGTCTGTCTTTTCCCTCCTTTCTTCCAATTAGGATAATGCCACAACATTTGAGATCATCCCTTGGATTTGCAGATATGTTCTGTAATTTGTATTTTCAATACTTTTTCTCTTAGAATTTTTATTAATGGATTATGCTGACTGATTAAAAACTAGATATCTTTATTTTCTGCCTTTGTATTTTTACTTCTATATGATACTTTTGACTTTCTATAATTCCTCTCTATTGATTTTAGTCAACTAGTCTTATTTGCCCCTTTTTTTGCTCACCTAATTAAATAAGGAGACATTTAAAATCTGGTAAGCATAGTTCATCTAATTCCTTTGCTTTAATTCTGCCCTTTATCTATAAGGTTTTTACATGAATTCCTTTTATGAATTCTTGACTAAGGTCAAGAGGCCCTGACCACTTCTGGTTTTACATGACCTGATTAGAATTGACTTTTGCTCCAATAAACTCCCATTTAAAAAAATATGCCTCAGTTTCTCTTTTAATCACAATAGAGCCTTGAACCTGTTATACATAATAACTTTCACTTTTCTGTCTGATTATTATAACATCCATGACATACATACATATATATAGTATAGTTCCAATGACTGACTTGCTCCAGCTTTTGTTTTGTTCTCACCTTTTGGCATATCTTGTAGTTTTTTTGTGGAAAGCAAGGTCTGTTGTATAGTGTAGTTGAAAATGAGTGAATAGTTGTTTAACTTGTTAGAGCTAATGTTAATCCAGTTAATAGTTGGGCTCTATTTGATGTTCATTTAACAGTGGACATCAGAGGCTTTGAATTTTTCCCATCACCTTATCACCTTGTTTTGTCTCTGGTTGGCTTTGGTTCTTCCCTTTGTGCTGATCTTCAGAAAAAGTCTGCATGTCACAGTTTTCTCAGCTTCAATCTATTGTTAGTGTTAATAAGGTAGCTTGGAGGTAGGATGTGGGCAGAGAAGGGCATTTTTATAACCTTTTATGAAAGTGTCTGTCTTTGCACAGCACAAGGGGCTATGTTTCATGCACATACCTTTCTTCTCTGCCTCACATGCAGTAAGTACCTTCCAGTGTTCTTAGTCTATATTCTTAAAACCTGTCCCTTTACATTGTCAATGTTTTATCCGCAACTTTAAGTATTCAATAATGCCATTTCTTTCATCAAGCACACTCTGTTGTAAGAAATTCTTGTGGTGTTTCTTCCAAGTTTAAAACCCATTTCAAAGAACTGTACTATGGTGCTGATCATTGGCATGGAGTGGTTCAGAACCCCTAACACCTGCACTGATGAGAGTGACCCCAATTAAAAATCTTTTAAAAGGGGAATGCTTCAGTGTGGATATATCTAGAAAAGTTTCACATTAATATACCACGTTTTCATCTGAATAACCTCAGGATAATAAATATTTTAAATAGTTATCTAAAAGCATAATTCATATTTATTAAAAAACTTTTGGCTATTGATAGATTAATTGTTGAGTGCCTTAGCCTCATCTTCCTTGACAAGTTCATTGTTGAAATTTAAGAGATTATAATTACTCTAAGTCTAATTTTTAGGTACTTGGAATATCACTTATTCTTTTCTTATTTAAAAAATAATATTAAGGTACCGTGATTATCGTACAGTTATTCATGATTCAGTTTCAGGCATACAATGTTTCAACACCAATCCTATTCCTGATTCTTAGTGTCTACTTACCTTCACCAGTGTTCCTAGTTTTCTTTCCTTTATGACAATCACTTTTTATTGTTTTTAAATCAAAGCACCCTGATTTACTCAGCTGAGTTTTAGACATACAAAGTCTAGCATCAACTTCACACCATTATCTTGACAGGCATATTTTAAGTTTAGTTGATTGTTGAAGCTTGAGTCTCATGGTTTTAGTGTTGTTGAGTCAATTTATTTTGTTGAATATTTAGTTGTTTTATTATTATTATTATTATTATTATTATTATTATTATTATTATTGCTTTTTGGGGTCACAGCGATGATGCTCAGGTATACAGGGGATATTCCTGACTATTCTCTCAGAAATCGCTCCTGACTTGGGGGACCATATGGGATGCCCGGGGATCGAACCGATGTCCATCCTAGGTTAGTGTGTGCAAGGCAAATGCTCTACTCCTTGAGCCACTGCTCTGGCCCATTTAATTTACTATTCTTTAACACCATATTTTTGCTGAACTCCTTGATCCCTGACCTTCATAATGATTCAACTATCTCTTCTACCCAGGCCATCCACTCTAATATTATTGATAGGATTTCATGCAAAATACAGTCCAGCATCCTCTACCAGAGTGACCACTTTCCTTCACCATTATCATTGTTATAATTATCCTCTCCCTGTCCTATTGCTTCTTACCTCCCATGTGGTAAGTTTCATTTTCATTTTTTTTGGGGGGGGCCACACCCAGTGACGCTCAGGGGTTACTCCTGGCTATGCGCTCAGAAGTCACTCCTGGCAGGCACGGGGGACCATATGGGAACCGGGGAATCGAATCGTCCTAGGCTAGCGCAGGATAGGCAGCAGGCACCTTACCTCCAGCGCCACCGCCTGGCTCCCATCATTTTCTTTCTTTTATGTAACTTAAATGAGCACAGCATATATTCTGCTTTGTTCATAAATTTGTGTATGTTCAATATTAAAATTTTTATTGAGATATAATCACATGCTTGATATGGCAAGTAAAGGCAGATTAATTATTTAAACTGAATTATTAATACTGTTAAAATTATGTAACTATATACATCTATGCATATTTTTTCTTTGTCACACACTGGCAGTACTCAGGGATTACTACTCCTGACTCTTCACTCAGAAATCACTCCTGGCAGGCTAGAGGGACAATATGAATTCCTGGAGATCAAACCCAGGGCAACTACCTGCAAGACCCTACCCAATGTGCTATTGTTCTGGTCCTCAATGTTATACATATTCTATGCTTATGTTTTGGGAGCAATTTAATAAAAATTAAAACATTGGGCAGACAATAACGATAAATATGTGTGTATACTTGCACTCATGCTCAGTTTATAAAGCAAAACAAGTGAATTAAAAATTCTGGTTTATTAAGTTATAAGCTCCTTTATTTAAAAAAAGGTTCTCAAACTGGCCTATTTAATCAAGGAAAACTAAGAGTAGTTTATTTATTGTGGTGGAACTTGCCCTTTCATTCACATGTCCACAAAATGTGTAAATGCCAGAGGTTTCAACATGATAGATCATTTTTTTCACACATATTTTGTAGATTTGATTTTTTTATAATTCTTAAAACTGGTTTATTCATATGATTAGAATTCTGTAGATTTTGAAAATACAATTATAGTTTTATATTTGTTTGGGGGTTAGATCCAGTAGTAGTGTGTGCAGGGGAATTAATAAAACTGATTTTTAGAAGGCTTGGCACATAAATAAATGCAAGAAATACAGAAATAAATGCAAGCATAATTTCCAAAAGAAAGGTTATAGGATCTTTTTGGTGTTTCCATTAGGTATCTAGGAAAATCCACTCCCTAATGTCTTTTGAAATCCTGGACATAGCTAAAATTTGTCAAGTGAAAATCAAATCTGAATGTAACCTGAAAGACTATATATAAAATGATTACTGCAAGAGGAAAATATTCCATTTTCAATAAGGAGGTTAGTGGAACCATAAGATGTGTCTCAATAATTCAGCAAAGATATTTTTGTCTCATACCACAAGGGATAGTCAAAGATGGAAAGAACTAATAGTCAGAAAGTGAGAAAATCACTGAGTAGATTAGAGACTGTTTCTCCAAGGGTCCAGTTTTTTCTTCATGAATGTTTGCAGATTGACTTGAATTTGGCCCCTACATTCAGAATTCTGAGATAGAGTGAAACTCAACCAGTATTATTTAGATATTGATCCTTCTGTTTGTGGGGCAAATAATTCAGCTAATTTGTTAAGAGTCAAAACTGGAACCTTGAAGTGTGAGCATCAGTTATTATTGGTAGCAAATAGAAGTGGGAGTAAAGACTATTGTTTAATTCTTCATAATAAAAAAGAGAGGGGGAATTTTTTTTGGATCAGGATCACACCTACTTGCTTTTACTGTTTGTTTGTTTTTAATTTTTGGACCACACTTAGTGACCCTCATGGGTTACTCCTGGCTATGTGATTAGAAATTGCTCCTGACTTGGAGGACCATGTGAGACTCCAGGGATCAAACCAAGGTTTGCCCTTGGTCAGCCTCCTGCAAGGCAAATGCCATACTGCTGTGTCATCACTCTTGCCCCATAAGTGCTCACTTTTATCTCTTTGCTCAGGGATCACTCATGGCTATGCTCAAGGGACCAGATGGGGTGTCGGGTATGGAGCCCAGATTAGAACTAAGTGCAAGACAAGTGTATTACCTGTTGCAATATCTCTTTGGCCCCAAGACGGGATTATAGGATTTTGTAAATTTCAACACTGTCTGATTAGAAATTGCTGTCTCTAGCTAACTAGAAGAACTTTTTGACTGTAGCACTTATATTTCCTGGATCTAGAGAACTTCCAGTATTGTGCATCACAGAGTTACATGATGGATGAATAGAACAAAATAAGAATTCCAAAATTCCTGAAAGATTACTAACCCCTTACTGGTCTGACTGCAGTGTGTCAGATAAGATGAAATTTAGTACTTTTGTTACTGGGTCGTCTACGAATGCCAAGAATTGCTTTCTCTTTAGAATTGTCCTCTGACCCTTTGAGGTTTGAGATGTTTGAACATACAGAGCTAAGGCTTTCTTCTACTTTGTTGCGAATTGAATATTCAGTTTGAATAGTGTTCTATTTTTTTAACTGACTTTTAAATCCTTCTATAATTCTAATTAAGCTCATCTTCATCTCAGGAGCTTGGCTAGCTCTAAGGCAAAAAATAAAGGAAGCTTGCTCGCTAGGCCAGGCTTCCTAAGCTCTCACATCTCTACTTGAATTGATTTGCATTATAATGCACATGGGCAGGAAGATAGGTAAATTGAATGTGTGATTAACTGAGCAAAGAATAAAGCCCATATAGAGTTAACATTATTGCTAGGCTACTTGCAGGTCATTTCTGAAGGATGGAAACAGGCACTCTCTAAGAATAAATGTATGAAATATGATGATTATCTTATTGAATATAAAACATTTATTACATCATCCAGTTCCTTTATATTTAACATGAAATGTGTTAAACAATTTCTAAGATGAAAGCTAATCATACTGTGTGGAAAGAGCCCAGTGTTGTCAAAATGGGAAACTCACTAAATCTGGAAATGTTACGTTTAGTACTAACTGGGAGAAATGGTAAAATTAATACAGCCTTACTGGGATATTAGGGGTTTTTGCACAGTTCTACAGAATAGAATTAATGTTTAATTTTTACTAATAGGTCTATGTATATATACATACACAGTCTTTAGCGTTGTAGAACACTAGTGGCCACCATTAATCTGAATACTAAAGTACGTAAGAGATAAATTTATGAAGGTGCGTTTTCAAGCTCATTCATGAACTAGCATGAGAGTGACAGATCTCTTGATTTATTAGTACAAGATAAACATCGTTATGAAGTTCATCATGAACTCCTCACATTCTTGATGTATTGTAAAATTCTTTGGTATCTTAGTAGCAACTTAAAGGTTTGTATTATATAACACATATACAAATATTTAGTTTGTCTTTTTTATTTATTTATTTTTGTTGTCTTTTTTTAAAGTAATTTCTTTCTTTGAGCATCATGGTTACAAAAATGTTCATAGTTGGGTTTCAGTCAGAAAATGTACAACCTCCCTTAACCAGCGCAACTTTCCCATTGTCTGTTTTTGATGAATGGGTGGCAGTGAACAGTTTTTACACAAGTTTGTCCTATTTATGTATTTGTCTGATACTTCACATTGATTCCAGTTTATTGAGAATATTTTACAGGAAATTTTTATTTGTAACTATTAGCAGATCATGTTACTTGAAACTAATCTGAGATTAAAGTATTTTTAGATTTAATTATGCATAATAAATAGTGTTAGATATAATTTTTATTTGTTCAGAATGAAATCACATCTTAAAAAATGATTTGTGTACTTTGAGAAGTAAAGTCCATTTTAAGTTATATTGTAAAGTCCTTAAGTATTGCTTTTATTTTTGTTTGTTTTAGTTTTTGATTTGGGAGTCACACCTGGACCAATCTTTAGCATCATATATAGTCACTTTATTAGTAACACGTATAGGTTGAATGTTGTCAGGAATCTACTGTATATTTCTGAACTAGGATGGGCTGTATGTAAGACAAACAACACATTTTCTTTATTTATTTCATGGCTTCAAATTTAAGTAAATTCTAGTAAAGATTTTTTATCTAATGGAAATATAAAATTACATTTTTCTATAAAATATATTTTATGTAACATCTTTAATGAAAAGTATAGAAATGGCTAATTCTGACATTCTGACATTCATCTTGACTTAATAGCATGTTAATGTGGAATTAAAAAGACAGAATGGTATTATTCCTTTCCTTTTTTAAAATTACATGTCTGCTAGAGAATTTAGAATATTAGCTTTAACAAGTAAATAAAAATCATGTTATAATTTAGATGAATTTTTACTTATCTACATTGATATAAGATTTTAATTAGCTTCTACATTAATCTTTTTTTTTAACAAATAATCCTAGTTGCCATGATAGAAATAAAAACAAAGCAAAATAAACTATGGTAAATAGAAATAAGCACTGATATACTGCGCACAGAATTGAATTCTGAGCCTGCAGAGAGTCACCCACTGAGTGGGAGAAACTTTTCGCCCAATACCCATCAGATAAGGGACTAAGATCTTACACAAGGCACTGACAGGGGCCGGAGAGATAGCATGAAGGTAAGGCGTTTGCCTTTCATGCAGAAGATCGTTGGTTAGAATCCCGGCATCCCATATGGTCCCTTGAGCCTGCCAGAGGTATTTCTGAGCATAGAGCCTGGAGTAACCCCTGAGGGATGCTTGGTGTGACCTCAAAAATATAAAAATAAAAACAAAAAAAAAACAAAACATAAAACAAGACACTGACAGAAACTTTACAAGAAAAACATCTAATCCCATCAAAAACTGGGGAGAAGAAATGAACACTTTGTCAAAGAAGAAATGCAAATGGCCAAAAGGCACATGAAAAAATGCTCCACGTCACTAATCATCAGGGAGATGCAATTCAAAAACAACTATGAGGTACCATCTCACGCCACAGAGATTGGTGCACATCAGAAAGAATGAGAACAAGCAGTGCTGGAGGGGATGTGGAGAGAAGGGAACTCTCATTCACTGTTGGTGGGAATGCCGTCTAGTCCAATCTTTATGGAAAGCAATATGGAGATTCCTCCAAAAACTGGAAATTGAGCTCCCATATGATCCAGCTATACCACTCCTAGGGATATATTTATATATATGTATATATAGGTGTGAGGAAGAATCTTCGAATTGTATTTTTGTATTTATATATATATATCCTATAATTAATGTTTAAATTTTTAATTAATGTAAAAATTTTGTATTTCTCTCTCTATATAAATATGTATATTTTTGTATATTTGTATATACAAAACTACAATTCAAAGATTCTTCCTCACACCTATATTCATTGCTGCACTATTTACAATAGCCAGACTCTGGAAACAACCAAGATACCCTTTAACAGATGAAAGGCTAAAGAAACTGTGGTACATATACACAAAGGAATATTATACAGCCTTCAGGAGAGATGAAGTTATGAAATTTTCCTATAATGGATATATATGGAATCTATTATGCTGAGTGAAATAAGTCAGAGGGAGAGAGATAGATGCAGAATAGTCTCACTCATCTATGGATTTTAAGAAAAATAAAAGACATTTTCTTGCAATAATTCTCAGAGACAAAAGAGAGGAGGGCTAGAAGTTCCAGTTCATGACATGAAGATCACCACAGAGTGATGAGTGCAGCTAGAGAAATAACTGTATTGAAAACTATCATAACAAAGTGAATGAATGAAGAAAATAGAGAGTCTGTCTAGACTACAGACAGGGGTGGGGTGGGGAGGAGGAAGATTTGGGACATTGGTGATGGGAATGTTGCACTGGTGAAGGGTGGTGGGTTTTTTTTTTTTTTTTTTTTTTTTTGGTTTTTGGGTCACACCCAGCAGTGCTCAGGGGTTACTCCTGGCTCCATGCTCAGAAATTGCTCCTGACAGGCACGGGGGACCATATGGGGCACCGGGATACGAACCGGTGACCTTTTGCATGAAAGGCAAACGCCTTACCTCCATGCTATCTCCCGGACCCCATGTGTTCTTTACATGACTGAAACCCAACTACAATCTTATCTGTTATAAAGGTGTTTTAATAAAGATATTAATTAAAATATGCTATGGGGGAGGATAGAAGAAAGTTAGACTAGTGGTAGAAATTTAGCCATCAGATGTAAACTTGGTCCATAGAAATTTAATAAGCATAAAACTGTTGCTAGTGGAAGATATGACTCCACCTGTAGGAGAAGCATTCCTGAGTTGGATTAAATGAAGTGGAGAGAAGTAGTCCACAGAGGGGAGTCTACTACTTCTTTCTCTCTTCTCCTTGGTCATCAGCTAAGTGTGTGTGTGAGTGTGTGTGTATGTGTCTGTAGGAGGGCCCCTAACTGTGATAAGAATCTGCTCTGAGCATCTTTATGGTTCAAATTTTAGGTCTTAATTGCCCCATAAGGTTGCTGACGAATCATACCCAGGTTCTACTTGTTATATCCTGCATGAGAAATGATTCCTGCCACTGACTTTATCCAGGATTCATGGAAAACAGATTTCATCTTTGCAGTAAAGGAAAGGAAAAGTCAGTCCTAAATATTACTCAGGTTTTCCAGATCATAGGAAAGAATTCAGGAGACAAAAATGGAAATAAAGCAAACTTATACAGGAAATAAAGGAAAGGAAAAAAATGAGAAAGAAGAGATGTGTGCTTAAGAGAGAACACAGAAATGGAAAGAGCAACCCACATATATGAAAAGTAGAAATGCATGCAGGCTATATTCCCAGAACAGGGGCTTGAGCCTTAACACATCTTAAGAGGAGACATGAGGTTTTTCTTCTGCCAAGGTAGTTCATATTAAGTTCAAAAGTGTTTCCTCAAGTCTGTTGCTACCAATTGGGAGAACTTGGATCAGTGATAGACTTCTTTTGATATGCTTCCATAACCTTTGCTCCAGAGTGGACCCTCATCTTCCCAGAGTTCTGGAGGTTTTTCCCCTAAGGGTATTATCCAGGTACTAAACCTGGGATTCTGCATCTCAATGGTTTTCTGAACTCATGATGTGAGTTTTTTGTTTTAAGTACCTTCATACTTTTGGTTTGACTAAGTTCTAATATTTTTTCCAATATCCACTACCAAGCTCCCATATCTTTCTGCCTTAAAAAAAATATTAACTGAAAAAGGAAATATCTAAAACTTTGAAAATAAAGTAGTGTAATTATGCTTTCTTAATATCATGCAAGAGCATTGTCTAACAAGTTTGCCAGAGGCTGAAGATCATCAGATTTTCCTTAGAAATAAAACTGTTTTATTTAGAATTTACACTTGACCAGTCTCAGCATTTTACAGCTCTGAAAAATTATAAGTTAACTTTTAGAAAAATAAGGTGTGGTAATTTAATTTTTATCTGGTAAAAATTGAACTCAAAGAGTTCTCTAGACATTTAAGCTGTATGCAAAATTGTACTGGAAATTTTCTAACTTATTTCATCATACTTAATATTTTTAAATGTTTGAGACAAGTCTAATTCTCCTCATCTTTTGTTTTTTAACTAGTTTTACCATTCAGCTAATGTCTTAAATTTAAGTTATACAGAACAGGAAGCTGATCTTTGTTCATTTTTATTGTTGATGATTTTGTTTTCTAAAATAATGAAAGAATTATGTTTGAATAACCAAAAGGGGGGCTGGGCGGTGGCGCTGGAGGTGAGGTGCCTTCGCTAACAGAGGACGGACCTCGGTTCGATCCCCCGGTTCCCCATATGGTCCCCCATGCCTGCTAGGAGCGACTTCTGAGCGTCACCGGGTGTGGCCCAAATACCAAAAAAAAAAAAAAAA
>PVKC010004843.1:0-23529 GCA_004027635.1 Crocidura indochinensis | reverse complement strand
TTAATTGACATCTTTTTCAATGTATAATCTACAATTGGAGCATATCATTAGTCATACAGTGGAAAATTTGTGTTTCATTATGTAATAATTGCCAGGTCATATCAAATCAGTTTTTTTAAATTTCTTATTCAGTTATTAAAATATTGAGAGATTCTGCTGAACAGCTTCAGTTACTAGTTTCGGTGAATATTACTGTCAATATTTGTATACACATACACCTATTCATATTAATTGCCTACTAGGGATGGAAGAAAATTTTTCAAATATCTAAAATGCATTACTCATCAGTTCAAAGAAATGACATTAAATTATGAAACCTAAATCCAGGAATACCTTGATATTAAACCTATAAAACTTCTTTACTTGATATATCATGCCTCCTCTTAACTATTATGGGGGGAAAAAGACAAGCACACACATATATACACATAGTTCCTTATTGAGGATTGTTCATATATATATATATATATATATATATATATATATATATGTATATATATATATATATAAATTCTGCATATAAAAGACAGTCCAGAGACATCTTTGAAGGTTCTCTTTCAAAGCAGATCCACTTTCCCGTGTGTCTGGGGATTTCTGTTATTAATTGAAGTTAATTTTCTAGGATATCAGTTTGCCGTGCACGTGGGAAAGATTGATAGCCTCTTCGATTCTCAAGAGTGTTGAAAATGACACTGTTCCATCACCGGGTGCCTTCACTTTTATCATCACAAATCAAATTATAAACATCGGGGCAACCTTGCTGGAATCTGGCTTCAGGAGATTTCCATAAGATTAATTAGGCGGCCAAAGCAAAGATGGTAAAATAGAAAAGGGGAGGGGGTGGAGGAAAGAGGGCGAGTGGAACCATTCATTCCTCACAGAAAGCAAAGTCAATTCAACAATGGGTAATTAGCGTGGGCCACGGATTCTCAAAGGCACTGAGGACACTGGACTCTTTCTCGCACTCTGATGTTTAGAGCCGTATTGTGGACCCCTCATTTAATTAGTGCACTTTGATACCCACAGGAGTTTGAGGCTCCAGGGCATGCTAAACACAGACTGACACCAGCAAGCTTCTGCCTCCTTCCACTCTAATTAGAGACACAATAAGCTGCTAAGACAATGTTTTACTCCAAGATTTCTTCTGCAGATACCTCTGGCAGGAAACAATCGTTTATTTTGTGTCTATATTGGTATTCAGATTAAATTGTTAGCATGCAAAAGATGAGCTAAGGGCACATATCTATTAAAAATGCTTAACAGGATTCAAAAATGATGGAAGCAATATGTGGGGAAAATTATTTTCCCTTTTAGAAACAATTTCTTTTGCTCTTGTCTAATTAAAAATAAACTTGAAAATGGCAATGCGGGTTATATTCTAAAGTAAATATCAGGCTTTTTGGGGGGTGGGAGGGAATAGCCACTATAAGTTCTATGTTTGAAATAAAGGTTCTAAAATTATCTAAAGGGGTGAGAGGAAAGTCCCTCCCATCTTCTGAATTCAACTGCATTGGAATAACTAGCCAGCACTGAGGGAAGCGACAGAGGTCATTTTTACAGGAAGATTGCTAATCTGTCTAGAGCTTTAAAGAAAGCCTGAAACATTTGCAGTGCCACGTTAAAAAAAATTTATTATGTTAGTTTTGATGGACAGTTCCATGCTGATTGGAAGAATATAAATATCCCAAGGGAGACTGCATATTGAAAATTAATCTCAGCATTCACAAAATACTGGTATGTGTTGCTTTAACTATATACTGTAAATCCCGTGCTCCTAAAATTTAAACACAGGCAAATGTTTCTCCATGGCATTGTTATCTATGTATTTCTATAACACAATTCAGTTTGCAAAATAAAATGACTCAAAGCATTGGCCACTGAAAATTGAATCAATGCCATTATCTTCTTTTACACCTGTATGTCTACATAGTTACTTACCTGGTTACCATTTTCTATCTAACTTTGAGAAAAGAAAACAAAAAAGCTTCAACTGAAAAAAAACTTATACGGTTTTGTGATTTCACAAAGTGAATACATGTCAACTAACTTTAACATTACCTTTGACACTGGAAAGTTTTCCGTACCACCTCCTTTAAATTCATTATAAAATAGATCAGAAAGGAAAGAATTTTTCCATAGAAACAGCTTCTTTTGTTGCTAAGATGCCCACTTATTTTCCACAGATATTTTTCTCAAGTCCATTCTGAATTTCTTCAGGATCTTTGCAAGGAAATATTCTATCTTCAGTGCCAAGCTCAACAAATAATGAGAAAGCACTAAAGAGAAAAGTTATCAGAAAAGTGGTTTATTTAATAGGTAATGATGCCATGATTATATAGCAATGCATGACTCATGGTGAGGGAAGAATAAGAAAACAAAGTAATAATTATAGTTCCTTGATTCTATCAACTTTGACCTGAACTGAAGTGCTAAATGTTTTGACCTATTTTAACCTCTATTCCAGCTATTGATTACAATTTAACGACGTAAAGAATTCATGGTCAAATCTAGAAATTTATGGTATTTTTCCTAACAAGTTACCTATCAATCTATCTTTGCATTGTCACCCTCCCCCCCCTTTTTTGGTTTTGGTATCACACCCAAAGGCACTCAAGAGTTAGTTACTCCTGGGTCTGAGCTCAGCAGTCTCCCCAGGCAGGCTCAGGAGATCATAGGGGATGCTGGGAATCAAACCCCGGTGGCTGTGTGCAAGGCAAACACCTTACCCGCTGTGCTATGTTTCCAGCCCCTATGAATTTTTACATTTGGAAATGTTCAAGCATTTCAAAAGTTTCTGGTAAGTCAATAATAAGTCGTTGTACTATTCAGTATCCTTGAATATGTTTTGCTGATATTCAGAAGACAATAATAATGTCCTGTTCAAGTATCTAGAAAAGATTTTTCCTTAGGAAAGAAATATTTAAAATACTAAATAAAAAAAAACTTGGGGTTAAAGCGATAGCGCAGCGGTAGGGCATTTGCCTTGCCTTGCAGCGATAGGGTGGCTGACCAAAGACTGACCTCGTTCGATCCCCTGGCATCCGATATGGTCCTCCAAGCCAGGAGCAATTTCTGAGAGCATATCTAGGAGTAACCCCTTAGCGTCACCGCGTGTGGCCCAAAAACCAAAAACAAATAAAAAAAAAACATCCTTTCTCCTTTTTTTGAATCAAATTTTCTAAAGAATTCATTCTTTTTTCTAATGAATTAATAGCTTGCCTACTTAATATGTGCTATATTTTAGATTTGGAAGCTATGTGTCTCTACTTCATAATGACTTGCACTATATAAATTCTAATAGCAATATTTTACTTAGCATTCTTAACTAAAGCTAAATTTTATCTTCTAAATTTAGCCTATTAATCATTTAGATCATTGAAGTACTACTAATTAACTAGAAATATTTTATATATTAATGATCCAAATGATACATCACTTGAACTCCTGAATTTTGTCCCACCACTCTTTCCTAAAAGGAAACTCGGGCTACTCTTTAAGAAGCAGAATCTTTTCCCTATATAACAGAGGACAGATAATCAGCCTGATGTGAATAGTTTACAAATGGTTAATATGACTTCATATTTTCTGCATGTCCTTTGAAAATCATCTCATCTATTATTAAGACATGCACTAGATTATAGGTGCTTATGGGCAAGAGTTAATTCATTTTTTAAAGCAACAGACTAAGGAAAAATTTCTCGAAAATGCAATAGAAATCCATAGAAAAGTTGAATTTCTTTGGTCACAATGGTAGGTAATGTTTCCAAAGCACCTATTTGCAGAGTAGATTTACATGACATAGATTTGTATTTAGACATCCCTCAAGATAGAAGGATGTTAAATGCCATGTAGCATTTGGTTTAATGTGACAGCGTGGAGCATCACCACACTCTGACATTATTTTAGATTAGAGGCTATGCCAAAAGCCATTTAACAGCACACTCAGAAAGCAATGAAGAGACCCCAATGAAAGGATTCTCTGCTCATCATACCTGCTTTTTAAAATTTTCCCTTATTTCGATTAGCCTATTTTCTCCCTGTTCTTCTCTATCTTTCCTTTTCATTTAGAAATTCATTTCATTCCCTCCTGTATTCAATGATGCTCCTTGCTTCAGGGGTCCTTTATAGTAATTTATTCCATATGCTTATTATCCTTTGTGTAAAAGAATTTTACCTTCCTCTATTTTTCCTTGTTCCCAACTTTTAATTTTCAGATCATATCTACTCACTTCTCTGGTCTAGAAGCATAAAGAGTTTGCTTGGATCAATTTTATCAATCCACCTTATAATTTTTAAAACTTTAGTTGGGTTACATAAAGTCTTTTCCACTGAGAATTTGCTCAACTTCCCCTGTCTTTTCACATAACTTAATCGTTGAGATCTGGTATCATTCATATAATTGCTCCACACTGTTCCCCTGAAGAGCAATTAAACCTTGCAAAGGTTTGGTGACCAGTACTGTTTAAATTATATGAGGAAAGGTCTAGAAAAGTTCTATCAATAGTAGTGCCAGAGTACCTTCGGGTGATAAAAGAACTAATTGACTCAATTTTATTTACCATTATACAAGTATAGTATCTATTTTATTCAATGTCTACTATCGATCACTTAACCATTAAAGTGTGCTTTTATATGTGTGTGTGTGAAAGAATGTGTGTATGTGTGTGACTATAATAGTATAAGTTAGATAAAGATATATCTCCTCTGTGCAAAAACATCCTATTGCCCTAATTTCAGGTATACAGATGACCACATGTATTGAAGGACTAGTTTAATAGTTACATTAAGTCATTTTCAAGTGTCTTATCCTCCTCTTTTACCATATTATTGATACATTTTAG
This sequence comes from Crocidura indochinensis, assembly GCA_004027635.1. NCBI lineage: Eukaryota > Metazoa > Chordata > Mammalia > Eulipotyphla > Soricidae > Crocidura > Crocidura indochinensis. Next base: position 18,688 of record PVKC010004843.1, on the reverse strand, counting down.
ACAAATCAATCATTATTTTCACACTAAATCTCTCAACTATATCTGTGAGGCAAAAGCTAGAGTTTATATGTATAAGGTAAGCAAGTAAATAGGTAAGAAGGTCTCAAGGAGCTATAATTTTTATAGGTATTATAAATTTTTCCTCACTCATAACTTATACTTTTTATGGAACACCAGCTTGGATGTTTAATAAATATTTAAATGAAGTCAATGCTATTAAATAATGGAAGACTTAAAAACATCTCTTAAATGCCACAATCATATAAGAAATGGTACAGCTTCACAGTTTCACCACTAGTCTGAGAAGAGATGTAAACTACGTCTCTAAAACTGGTGGCTACTAAGATCTTTGAATGGAAAACTCAGGCGCATTTTCAGAAGAGGGACAGTTTAATCTTTGCCCTGATAAAGCTGTCCTGCTAATGGCTAGATAGATACACCCACAGCTCACAGCCACTGTCATGAAAACCGTGCAAACAAAACACCCAAATTCCTTGTTTTATAACTGATCTCTGCAGACTTCAAATTGACTAAAAATTTCAGGTACAGAGGTTTTTGGATTAAGAATGCTGGACTCTGGGCCAGAGGGGTGACACAAGCAGTAAGGCATCTGCCTTGAACGCACTAGCCTAGGATGGACTTCGGTTCAATCTGCCAGCATCCCATATGGTCCCCCAAGCCAGGAGCGATTTCTGAGCGCATAGCCAGGAGTAATCCCTGTGTGTCACCGGGTGTGGCCCAAAAACCAAAAATAAAAATGAAAAGAATTCTGGTGTCGTCTTGGAGTAGAGGCAGGTAACCTCCCTTTACCAATATTGCCAGAAGTTTCAGCAACCTCACCACGTTCCACAGCTACTATATAAGCAATGGCCAAACTTTACAGCTTCACCAACCACTAACCTTGGAAAATGTGAAAGGCAAGCCCAGGTGCTGAACTCATTGGCCTACTCTACTGAATTTTCTTTTTTTTTTCTGTTTTGTTTTGTTTTGAGCCACATGTGATGATGTTCAGGGCTTACTCCTGGCTCTGCACTCACTCGGAAATAGCTCCTTACTTGGGGACTATATGAGACAAGGGGGATCAAACCATAGCTCTCCTAAGTCAGCAGCGTGCAAGGCAAATGCCCTATTGCTGTGCCACCTCTCTGGTCCCTCTACTGGTCTTTCTGGAGTGCATAGCTACACGCACAACCACATGACACCTCCAAATTCCACAGTACCATATTAGATGGGAAAGTCATAAAGAAGCCAACTGAGCTCAATAAACAAAAAACAGTAACACAGAAGACTCAATAGCAGCAGCTTAGTAAACCCTCAAACAATGACTAATCACCCCAGACTGAGACATAAAAAATTCAAATAGTTGCTTTTACTGAAGTATTTTTTGATAGTTTTATTAGCCATTTTGGTGTAACAAGCAGTATAAAGTAAATTATTTTTTCCAGCTAAGGATGCAGGGTTGGGGGTCAGGTAGGAAACTAGGACAATGGTCTCCACCATTGTCACACTGGTGATGGAATCACACTGGTGCAATCACACTGGTGGTGGAATTAGTGTTGGAATGTTAAATACTCAAAACAACAGCATTATAAGCTTTTATATACCTTGAATTTAAGTAAAGTAAAAAATAATCTTTGAAAACAAGAATTCTATCTCACAAAGAAGAATTAATTTTTAAAAGCCTTACTATGACCTTACTTTGTATAAATTAAGTGATGAGAAAAAAACTGCACTTAAAATAGTTCAAATGAAGTTAAATTATAAAATGATTATTTTTTAAAGACAATGAAAAAAATCCTTTTAGAGATTTTTCTAGACCCAAATGTCTAGAAAATTGCTTATATATAATATTTAGCTTTAAAGCTCTGAATGAATATAGGTAGAGAGCAGCATACAAACTGCCCAGGTTCTTTTGTTATCTTAATGACTCACCGTCATAATTCTCAATCAACTCACTCTTCTTACTTTCTGAAACAGTACCTTGAGGGTCACTGTACTCCATATAGAGTAAGAATATCTAAATAAGTCATTTTCAACTAGTCTTTTGATTGGCATCTACTACTGAGATGATTTTAGTTTTTAATCTAAGAACATATAATAGATACTTTTGGCAATGGAGTTAGAACACTATTCCTTTACTTAGACCTGGTCCACAGCTCATACTAAATGAAATTAGCTAGAATTAGTTAGAAAGCACTGAAACATGCCAGTGCCTAAGCCAGGTCAATTCAACTGGTCTGGCGGAGTGAAACTTAAAAATTGGTGTTTTATAAGTCTTAATAGGAACTCTCAACTCATCAGATTGAGAAGCATTTATTTAAAATAATTCAATTATTGAGAAATATCTTTTAACATATACAGAATCTGGGATGAAAGCAGGAAAAACACCTTTTAAAAATTATAGATTATACTGTCATTCTATTTCTCCAAAGAAAAAAATTTGAATGCTAGATCAAATAAGAATTTTTTAATAAGTTTTAATAGGTGATTTTGATATGCCCTTTTACTAACTCTTGTGGATGACTGAATTATTTGTTAACAAAAACCTATTAATAGGTTGAGAGCAATATTTAATTAAACTCTAATAATTATGTCTTTATTTTGCAAACTTATTCTAAAATTAACTATCTATATGCTAGAGAAAAATCTAAAAATTCAGAAATAGAGACATGTGAAATATTTAAGTGTTTAACAGTTTTTTTTTCAAAAACAAAAAATTTTGATTATATAACAGTTATCTAGTTTCTCCCCAAATATGTGTTCTATTGAGGGGATACAACTGTTTGGATCATTTTTACCATTAACTAGATGACTTATTGCATATGCCTTAGGAGCTTTACCATACTGATATGAAAGAAACACTTCTAAAGCAATGGTCCTTCCATACTAATGTGTTTTATAACCAATTTTGTGATAGAGAAGAAAGAATACAGTTTAGGAATCATGTCACTGATGATAATAAATGAAAACATAGATGAAATATATAATTATTATTTAATATAATGTGATAATTTATTGATAAACTTTAAGCAGATTAAGATACTTTGATGTGATATAGATGAAGAAAAAGGGGTTTAAAAGATTTTTAAAATCATTGTAATGTTAAATAACATCAATCTTTCTAAACACAGTCCACTTCCAAACATTTTTCTCACTATATTTTGTTATATTTTCCAATTCTTGTTAAATGAGTAAGCAACACTCAGAGCAGATATATTTATTTCTATTCCCTAAAACATATCTTCATACTCATTTCCAGATAGTAACCCCTGTGTTAGGGTTTCTCATGAATTGTTTTCTGACTTTGTCTATTCCTACATATTATAAAAATAAAGCTAGATCCATATCTATCTAGATATCTAAATATATACTGATCACACAATCTTTTATAGATTCATATTTATAGTGTAATCTATATAGTGTATAAATAAATGTGTTGATTGATTTTCCACTGGTGAGCAATTAAAACTACAAATTTTTGTTGATAAATATAATTTGAATATTTTTATAAAAATGTATATGTGTGGATAAAATAACTCATTCAATTAATACATATACTTGTTATTAGATTGGGGTTGTATAGAGTAGTCATATATTTTTTTGGGTAGTCAGATATTTAACTTCCTTGAAAACTGTTCTGTGATTTTCCAAGGGAGTAGTGTCATTTTACACTATAAGAGCAACCCTGATTGTTAGATATTTTTATCTCCTTTTTTAATATACTTTTAAAAATTATTATATTAATATCTTTCTAGATATACATAATCAAGAAAGAAGAAATATTTGATTATTATAAAAGATTTTCTAGGAATGGTGGACAAGATTAACAGGAAAAAGCTTCAACTTTTCTAAGTTGAACGTATACCTGAACGTATACCTACATTATCCAACTCAATTTTGGAGAGTTTTCTTTTTTCTTTTTCTTTTTTTTTGTTTTTTTGTTTTTTTTTTGTTTTTGGGTCACACCCGATGATGCTCAGGGGCTGCTCCTGGCTATGAGCTCAGAAATTGCCCTTGGTTTGGGGGACCATATGGGACACCAGAGGATCAAACTGCCCTACCACTTGCACCACCGCTCTAGCCCCGAGAGTTTTCAAATCAAGGAAACAAACACAAAATGCATTTACCTTTGTAGGAGCCAGATTTAGATATAATGCTATCATTGATAAGGAACAGAAGAAAATGAATTAGGAGCAGAAAAAAATGTCATAGATAGAAAAAAGGGATAAATGTAAAGGAGCAGAAGATATAAAAAAAAACTACAAATATGCAATTTATCAAGATAGTACAGATGGTAGGCCATTTGACTTGCATACAATTGACCTTGATCCAATTCCTGGTATTCCATATGTGGTTCTCTGAGCGCAGCAGGGCATGATTCCTGAGCAATGAAGCAGGAGTAACCCTGAGAACTGTAACTTATGGCCCAAAGCCAAATAAATAAATTTAAAATAAAAAATACAGGAGCAATTTCTGAGCATGGAGCCAGGAGTAATCCCTGAGCACTGCCGGGTGTGACCCAAAAACAAACAAACAAAAAATACAAAAATGCATAGAAGAATGAAGGTGGATTTTAAGGTGACAAGGGTCCAGAATAAGTGAATATTTGAAGTCTTGGTTAGCAGTTTAGACACTGACTGAAGTAAGAATGGTAGCCAGGAAACAGTCAAAGAGCCTAACTTGACTGTACCTTATTTAAATAACAAGCATAAAATAATACTTTCTATAATCATTTCCTAAAATGAATCACTCTCCCTTGCACAGTAAGGCAGGATTAATTCTGAACATATTGTGTGTGGCCTCAAACAAACAAACAAAAGCTATAAAATCTGATTATATTATATGATTAAAAAAACTTAAACCAATATGAAAGAATGCAGCTGTTGATAGGTAATAAGTTTTACATGTGTGCAAGAGAATACTTAAAGTAGAAACTGCTGATTTTTGTTTTCTCTCTTATCAACAATATTTAAGGAGAAATAGCAGGAAATAATTAATGAAATCTATATGTGAAATAAAATTATTTGACAAATGAATAAAAGAAAAATTTGAAAATCCACCAGCTACATTTTGTTATAAGTTCAAATAATGTGTCTTTTTTTAAAGACAAAGTAATAAAAACCCAAAGGATAAAGCAGGACTTAACTTTACTAATCACTATACTCTTCTAAAAATACATTGGCAGTCATGATCCGCGTATCCTATTTATTTTAGTTTTATGTTTAAAATTCATATAGATAAAAAATAAGAAATGACAAATGATCACCTGCTGTAAAATACCTTTAATTTTCTCAATACATCCTTGCATTTCCCTTCTGAATTGTACGTTCACTTGTTACAGTTTGTGAATGCTGATTAATATATGATGCGAAAAGAGCACATACTGTCAAAATCAATGACTTTATAACTTTTCTCACCAATTTTCTGTTTGAAATAAGTGAATCAAAGAACCCTTTTCACCCTATTGTTTTTACTATAAAAGCCACTCAGCTCTTAGAAAAAGGAATAATAAGTACTAGTTGTAAAATAATCTGTCAGTCAATCAGGCACTTACACTTTTTGGCAGGCCACTCAGAGTACTTTAGAAAAGATTTAAAAAAAATAAAATAAAGGAAATTCACAATTAAACTAAATGCAGTTAGAAAAATTCCATTTTGCATTGATTTTATTATTACAATTTGGAAAGTAGCCTGGGACTGTATTAAGTTGATGTTGAAATGGGAACACTGCGTTGCATAGAACCTTGACCAGAGTATTATGGATAAAGGATTTTCCTGAGCCTCCTTTTAGGCATATGCCTAAATGTGACCCTCTCTACTCATTTCTGACTCCTATAAGTCACTTGGTAAGTTTATTTATATGCAACACTGATATTTATAATGGGGAAGATGAGAAGTCAAATCCCTAGGAATAAAATAGAAAATAAAATGCCATTTGACTATTCAAAATATAACAAATTCCAAAAAATAATTGAGTGAATGCTTAAGGTCATCTGATATATAACAGTAAATTATTTCTAGCTTCTACCCTGTTTTCTTCTATTTTAGATGAAGATTTTCTCATACGACTAAACATCAATGCTTTCTGAAGTTTCTTAGGGGGATGGTGATACCCTACTTCTTTTAGCATGGTCTCTAAAATTGTGTGTATTAAATAATTTTTTCAAACACTCCACTTTTTATCTAACTACCAGAACTGTTTGCCCAAATAATTTGTGTTTGCGAATTTAGAGACTGGGTTAAGATCATTTGCAAAAAAATGACTCTGGAAATGTCAAGTACATGCAGCCTTTATATAGCATCATAAATATTAAAGGGTAGAAACCTGGACCATTAAGTTCCAGAGAAGTAGTGCACCATACCATTACTTAATACTCAACTCCAACAAAATAAATTCCAAAAGGATTAAAATTTGGGGTGCTTATTTTGAGTTTCACCATCAAAACACTAACACATTGTCACTTATTCTTAGACTCAAAATATACTGGAAGAAATTTACATTTTAGTAAAAATAAAAATGTTTCTTGATTGGATACAGCATTTAAAAATAAGAGTGACCCATATTTCAGGCTCTCTGCTATTGGCATATGAAATGGTAATTCATGGTACAGTTGTAATTCCAGTTAGAAGCCAAATGGTTATTACTCTTTATTTTCTATTTTGAAATATGTGAAAAGTAAAATAAATATGTAGGATGTTGAAATTGGACAAAATAGTTTTCATGATATTTTTGGTAGTAAATGTTATCAGAATAAAATCTAGCAATGTTAACATTTATTTTTGATATGAATCTAGCACCTAGATAAGAAGTAGGTATTTTTTGAGCAATTAAACAAACAAACAAACAAACAAAAAAAAAGCAAAATACCCGGATCATTGTTCTACTTATTATGGATACTTTTTCCTTTTTTTTAAATTACCAGAATACTATTCCAAAATTATGATTTACGGTTAAAATAAATTTTTAGCTCAACCCTTATTTGATCTCAATAACATCCAGAATGGTTTTGCAATAGAATTCTTTTTGCACATTGAGAACACTTAGAATCAGAGAACAAAGTATTTCATAAAATGACATCACTAATAAGTTACATGTTAATGTATCAAACAAGTGTTACAAAGCCCTAAAGTTTGCCATTTAAAATTTTTATATCCATTTTTATTATAAAATTTATTTCCAAAGAAATCTGAAGTTATTGGAAATTTCACAACTTTTATAGAAAAGAATTTTATGTTTCTAAACTGTAACACTTAACCAAATAAGCAGTGATACAACCTTTGAGAATTTTACTTAAAATTTTAAAAATACTTTAATTGCCATGATTTACAATTTTACAAAACTTTCATTAGGAGTGTTTTATGCATATATTTCAACATCGCACTTGCCACTAGATTAATTCTTTTCTTACACCAATGTCTCTCGGCAACATTTCATCTCACTGCCTGTCCTTTGTGCCACGTTCCCCCATCTGATTTTCCCTTTTATAATTACTTTTACTTTATTTCTTTGCAGCAACAAAAAGGTAAGATTTTTACTGGGTGTACTTAAACTCTATTAATTTTGAGCTGGATTATACAACATACAAAAGCATAATACATACATGTTTATTTAGTATGATATAATTGAACATATTTCTTCATGGTCATTTAAATGTCAATATAATCTATTACTTTGAATCTTTGTTCCTTATTTCTAGCCTAGTCATGGGCTTGCCTATAACTGTATAATTCTGTAAGTTAAAAATAATTCATTAAAATATTTAGAATTACTAGAGAAAATGAGTTCAAAATTATGTCATGATCTTTGAGTAGTTTCTAGGACTATCATAGCAAAGTTTGATAAGAAAAGGGAAGGAAGGAAGAAAGGCAGGAAGGAAGGAAGGAAGGAAGGGAGGGAGGAAAGAAAAAAGGAAGAAAGGAAGAGGGTAAGGAAGAAGGGAAGAAGGGAGGGTATTGGGAAAAAAGGAGGGTGGGAAAAAGGATGGAAGGAAGGATAAATTTAGTTAAAGGACCATAATTTACAAGTTATTGATAGTTGCATTTTAGGTATATAACATTCAACACCAATACAACAACCAGTGTTAACTCCTGTCAACAGTGTTCCCATACTCTGTCATTCCCAACCACTTTCTTTTTAAAAAATAAAAGAGTATGGACTGAAATGATAGCACAGGGGTAGGGTGTTTGCATTGCACACAGCCAACTCCTGATGGTTTGATTACTGGTATTTTGTATGATCCTCTGAGCCTGCCCAGTGTGAAAGAGCCAAGAGCACTGCTGGGTATGACCCAACCCCCCCCCCCCCCAAAAAGCATTTATTTCCATTCTTTGACTTCCTTAAACTTGAACTACTTTATATTAATGTCTTAGCTGTCTGGCAACATTTTTCCACCCTCCAACCGATGAATATATTTCTCAAATAATTCTATGTATCAATTGATATGAATGATATCTTACTACAATTTTTGGTTTGTATATTATTGGTACTAACATCTCTTGTTTTTATGCTTTAATCCCATTTTTGAATTAAACTTCTTATTCCACTCGATATTCCAATCTTATATTTGAAAAAATTAAAATTTTGGACCACACTTGGTAGCACACAAGGATTACCCCTCCCTTGCTCTGTGTTCAGAAATCACTCCTGGCAGACTTGGGGGACAATATGGGTTGTGAGGGATTGATTCCTGGTTGATTGAATACAAGGCAAGTGTCCTACCAACTGTGCTATCATTTGTACCCTTTGAAAAATTTTTACGATAAAATATTTTGTTAAAATGTTTTATCCTACAGAAAATTAGCAAGAATATTATGACAAACACCTTTTTACTCGTAACCTGAGCTTATAAAATAGCATATTGTTCCATTGTTCATATTTTTCTGAACTTTTTGAGAATTGTAGATATTATGATTCTTTTAAATTCTAAATTGTTCAGATTATGAACACTTAGAACGACATCTCACAACCACATAATAGAGTTACCAATTGTAGACAATTTAAAGTTGGTACAATAAATAGCAAATATGCTTATTTTTAACATTATGGTTTTTTTTGGGGGGGTGGCGCACACCTGTTTGACACTCAGGGGTTATTCCTGGCTATAAGCTCAGAAATCACTCCTGGCTATAAGCTCATAAATCACTCCTGGCTATAAGCTCAGAAATCACTCCTGGCTTGGAGAGACAATATGGGATGCTGGGGGATCGAACCTTGGTCAGTCCTAGGCTAGCGCTTGCAAGGAGATGTCTTATCTCTAGCACCACTGCTCCGACCCCACAAAATTAGGTTTTTTTATCCAATTTATTTTTAATCAAGAATTATTATTTTCATTTAACTGTGATATCTGATGGGATTCTTCTAGATTAATGGTAAACCTTCTTAAATCTGTTTGTTTTAACATTATTTTCATATATAATTCATGATTAATATTGGGCTACTTAGCCCCTATATTATATATGTGTGTCTATATACATATTATATTTATTATATATATTTTAGCAAGGCCTTGCTCAGTGGTACTCAGGGCTTACTTTGGTTCTGTTCTCCATAATCACTCTTTGAATTGTTGGGCTTTGGAGGCTATCTAGAGTGCAAGAAATTGATCCCCAGCCATGAGAGGTAATTGCTTTAATCTCTGTACTATTTTTCTGGCTCCTAGCTCTGCTTTTAGTATTTGTAGTTTTCTAAAGAAATCAAAACTCAGAGTAATAGTACAGCGTAGAATGTTTGCCTTGCATGCGGCCAACCCAGGATGAACCTCAGTTTGAATCTTAGCATCCCATTTGGTCCCCAAGACAGCCAGGAGTGATTTATGAGAGCAAAGCCAGGAATAAACAAACAAAAAAAAGGCAACAAAGAATTGAAAACTTTTTAATATTATTATTGAATTTAGGTGCCTATTTAAAGGAGAAGGCGTTATAAAAGATATCAAATTACCAACTCCTAAAGAGTCACCAGTTCTCTCACAGTGTAATTTCCCCTCTAAGGTCCCAATATTAGCTTTTCAAGATTGCATGATTTGATGTGAATGGGACATGGAGATCATATCCTGTTGGTGGATAGCAGGGTACCCACAACAGTCTGTTGTGGCTTCTCTGTGTTGATTTGACACTTCAAAAACTCCTCACTCTGAGAATTTAATGACATGATTAAAATTCTTTTTTATGGCTGCAACGAACTTCTTTAATTTAGGTGAAAAATTTCAAGAATTCTCCCTTTTGTGTAATCACAACATACCACTGTCTCCAAACCTGTGTGTTGGTCTTTGTAAGCTTCATTTCTTGGTTAAGAAGAACAGGTAGAGTTAGAATCTAGATGACTAAGCCATTCTTTCCAGTTCAGTATCTTTAGAACTGTAGATTCAGACTCCCAGGAAGGATAGTGTTGGGACTGCAATCAAAGCCTGTGTTAAAAAGCTTTTTAATATTTACTTTCCTAATTGTTAGTTATTTATCCATATGGAATTGATGTTTTAGGCCTTTCTCTATATTATTATGTTGAATATCTGTTTATCCAACCTAAGACCCAGTACTTTCATTGTATTTTTAATTGTCTATGTGATATTGATAGTCAAATTTGAATCTCAAAGACCATTCTTCCTTAGGTTTCGATCTCATTCAATTCATTTCAATTCCCTAATTTATTTTTTAATAGACACATGACTTTCTCATATGAACAATACAAAAATTGTTGATTTATTTTTTTTTAAATTTTTTTTTTGGTCACACCTGGCAGTGCTCAGGGGTTACTCCTGGCTCCATGCTCAGAAATTGCTCCTGGCATGCACGGGGGACCATATGGGGCACCGGGATTCAAACCGATGACCTTTTGCATGAAAGGCAAACGCCCTACCTCCATGCTATCTCCCGGGCCCCAATTGTTGATTTCTTACCTTTGACCACTCCTCCTCCATCAAATACATATTCACCACAGCTTCCAGCATCTTGTACTGCCCAACTGACCCTCACAGAAGTTTTTTCCATCTTCATGACTCTTCTCAACTCTGACTACCATCACCAAACAAAAACTTAGTCACACAGCGACCAAAGTTGTCTCTCTAAAAAACAAAACAAAACAAACAAAAATACCCCACCATTTACCTCATTACCCTCCACTATTTCACATTAACACAAAAAAGAACCATAGTATCTTTTCTGTGTCATATAAATTACAGTCTGTTTATTGTTTACAAATTTGGCATTATTTTCTTTTGCATTCGTTATTATTCACTACATTTTGGTTACATAAATTTTTCTTTCATTCCTCAAATATTCATGCATCTTGAGTTTTTCCTATCTTAACTTTTGGTCTTTTTCTCTTTCTTCTGTGTGTAGAATAGAGGAGCACTTCAACATCATTCAGTACTCAATTCAGAAAGCATATTTCAGAAAGAGTTTTTCAACTGTATTGGCTAAAGGAGACTCAATGTTTCATTTATATAAGAGCATATACAATTATTTTATACAATTACAAGCATCTTCTACCAGTCCTATTAAAAGAAAGCATGTAATTGTTCATGGGATGCGGCAAGATAATTTTCAACTTAAATTTAATTATATATCTGTGAAGGGAGAAAGTCAGGTATGCATGTTCAGAAGAGAACATGAAATTCTTTAGAGTTAGAAAAGCAAAGAGACAGAGACAAGCAAGTGAGACACTTCTTTAAGCAAGAACATGAACTTGAAGAGCAAGACTTATGTGAGTAGTTTTTGACTAATGCAAATCCCTTAATTAATATACTTTTTACTGTAACAAAATAAACGTCCTCGTCTCAGCATGAAATATTAATTCTGAGTTGTGAGCTTTATATAAAATTGTAATTAAGACGTTGACTTCAACATTGCTTCCACAATATTGTTTTGTTTTCTGATTATTCTTGAATTATCAAGAGCAAAGTGAGCTATTGTATTTTTTTTGTATTGTATTTTTTGTTTGTATTTTTGAGTGATAAAACAATACCCTGCTGTGCTGAGGGGTTATTCCATGGTGTATAGCATGTAAAGCAAGAGATAAGATATTATATAAAATAGATAAATTATATAAGATAATATAGATAAGATAAATACTATATAAGATAATATAGTACCTACTAGATTATCTCTCTGTTCCTGATACTGTTTGAGCTTTTATATAATTTATATTACTCATTTAATTACTCATACTTTCAATATTCTTTGCATTGATGAAAGATATATATCCTAACATTTCTTTGTTACAACTCAATTTCTATCAACTAATTGTCTTAGAATATAGTCTAGTGGTTTTGACCTTCTCTACTTCTAATTATCTCCTATAAAATACTTGAGTATTTTACATAATATTTAATATTTCATCACATATACTTTGAAATGTATTATTATTATTTTGTTATTATCATTCTGTTAAGTTAGTCAAAAAGCTTACAAACCAAGTAAGAAGGGGTGGAGAGAGGTCAAGAGGAAGTGGTCCCTGTCCTAAATCAAATTTCTGTTTTTATCCTTTGAAGTCTACCCTCTATATTAATAGCAAAGCAGTCCATAAATTGTAAAATACTGCTTTTCAATTACTTGCTTAATCTGCTTCAAGATCTCATCTTAGACTATGTATATAATGAGGTAAGGTCTATTTTGTATCTCTATTTTACCTCAGTTTATAAAATTGTATAGTTCCAAATTTATGACAAATGCTAAATAAATATTCCAAGTAAATAAATAACAATCCTTTATCAAGTCATTTTATATACTTAGTGCTAGACATATTTGTTATTTTTTTAATCAATCAGTCATCTTATTACAATATAGAGTTATTAGCATTCTAGAAATACTCTTTACTGCTTTCACTTTTCATTGTATATGTTTTGGGAGAGGTTAGCACATATGAAGCTATTCATGGCACTGTGTTTAGGGGTCACTCTCGGCAGTATTGAGGAGATCATGTAATTACAGAATTGAACATGGGCCTCTAGAATACAAAGCATGCACTTAACCCTATCTAATCGCTAGTACCTTTTGCTTTATAGTTATTCTTTCTAAAACCATATGAATCTTTAGTCCAAACTCCATTTCATTTTCTACTTTTTATCCAATTCATTCTTTAAAATACTCAAAGTATAACATCGCTAATTCCAAATCTGGTTATTTTGCCATGTCCTCTGTGAAAGTGAATTAATAGTTACTCTATGGGTACTTATTGAATAGAGGTGTCTGATTTCGTCCTACATAGATTTTTGCAAATAGTATTTTACAAGTTTCTGCCAAAAGTCTTTTACTTTTGCATAGTAAATATTATTCGAGTTCTTGATAAATGCATTGATGGTAAGGAGGGGTTTCCTGGAAACCAAATGAGTTTGAACAGAAGTATTTCTGTGTCAAGATTCTTGTCTTTTCTATCATAAAAGTTAGATACCTTTGGTTTAATTTTCATGATTCTATGGGATTCGTTGAATTAAAAATTTTTATTGCCAGTTTTGCTTTTTGCTTTGCTTTGTTTGCTTTTGTCTTCTGCCAAAATGTACCTGGCAAAAGATTGGTTTCTATAGAGATGCTGAAGATGGATGAAGAGGAAATGTTTTTTTTTTCTCTTTAAGCTTCATAAGTTCTTTTAGACACATTAGGGACAGGGTGATCTGGGTTGTTTAGTTATAAGAGTTTTTTAAATAATAAGAACACTATTACATTTGCAATTTTATTCTACTTCACAGTATTTAAGCACAGTTTCTGAAAAACTTAAAACATGCCATTTTTATTAATGGTCCATTTAAAACCACCAAACATTTTGATGTCAATTACTAAAACAAGGTTTAACGTTGTCAAAAACCATTAGTGCTAAAAACAGTCATCCTCTCTGTATTTTCATCTGTAAAGCATTACAGTTTATAAAACAATTTTAACTCTGAATACGTAAGACCCTATATGAAGGTTTCCATATGTTAAGAATTTTATTTGTGTGTTTGATTTTGAATTGCTTTGAAAAACAGACAGTTGAGGTTTGTAGAAAGGAATCTTTCTTTTAGGAAATAAATGTCTCAAAAGTGCAGGGTACCACCAGTAAAAACATTCTAACCACAAATCAGAAACACATTGGGAAGTGTTTGTTGAGTTCACCTTCTGAAACCAGTATTTTGTTTCTATTTGCTGGAAAATTGAAAAATCTGATGTATCTTGGCATGACTTAACCAGACTTCTGGCCTAGCCCCAGACTCCTGGTATAGTAGATGGCACTATTGTATACATATAACTAGTCTAAACCTCTGTTTTCATCACATGCATTTTAAATATACAATGTACATAATAGCAATTTGAGTGTTCAACTATAGTTATTTTCCATAAACATTTAGACTGAATATTTCTTTTATTTTTATTTTAAAATGTGTCTAAGACAGACAGAGAGAGAGAGTGAGAGAGAGAGGGAGGGAGGGAGGGAGACACAGAGAGAGAGAAAGAGAGAGAGAGAGGGAGAGAGAGAGAAAGAGAGAGAGAATGAAGATGACAATTAATCAGTGTTTCAGCTGCTGAGTGGCATCTGGCCAAAAGCCACCAGTCTGAAAACTGAAGTTTGGAGTGTGTTTTTGCAAGGTTAATTTAAGGTGAATTTAGATGGATTCAAGATTTATAAGACTTAGAATGTCCTGACTGGAGCAAAGTTCAAGTAAAATAATTCACTCCTCACTACACAGATGTGACTCAGTCCACATTGCCCTGTGATTTAGTCTATAGTCAGGAAGAATCTTACAAACCGGCAGAAGGGCTGAGTTTTTGTGTTTCACTTCAAAGATCTAATAACTGAGAGGATTATATTTCTTCAACCAGCTAAGAAGGTTAGGTGATTTTGAATGTGTGCTTTTTATAATTCTAAGTTTAAACCTTAAGAATCACCTTTAGTGCATGTTGCCTTTAACACATAAATGTCTCTCAGTAACTTGTACTTCTACCTTAGGTTGTGATAAAAAAAATTTCAGAATAAATAGCAGAGATTTTTGAAAGAATTGAAAAGATTATATGCAATGGAGGGATTGAGACAGACATTTTTGGAGAGCTATTAAAATAAATATTATTTAATAAAATCTAAATATTATTTAATTAAAAAGGACAAACAGGAGTACATTCATCGTGTTGTGAAATGTTCTTCATCAAAGGAGTCTTACTTTCAATTTTAATTCTGTTTGTCATTATTAGTATAGAGCTAAAATATTCTACAATGTACTTACTGGATCTAATAATTGCACAATCAGAAGGCTAAGGTTCAGTAGAGATTGGTTCAAAATAAATGGAATTACCACATTAAAAGCACAATGCATTATTGTTTTATGGATTTCCTTTATATGGAACTCTGAAAGAGACACCTGTGAATGACTGGCAAAGGAATAGAAAATTACCTCGTTTAAATATAATTGATAACATTACCAAAGTAACAAGTTACATCTGGTAAACAGTAATTGATGTTTACAATGACTCCAAGGGAAAGTCTGGATAGAGCATTTTGAATTTTAAGCAACATTGTCTTTTATAAAAAGAAGCAAGATAAATAAATAGTTGTTTTATTTTTTTTAACTTTTAAATATTATTCATAAGCTTCACTAGGATATTTTCTCCTGGCAGTAGCAAAGACAAATATGAATTTTATAAAACAGATGAAAAATAATTGTGCAGAACCTTGTAAACTGCCAGACACCTAGCCAGTGGTTACTCATTTTCTTAGTACTCTTAGCTTAACCTGTCTCAATTTTCCTCCTAAGCATACCTCCTATCTTCTATAAATATACATATATTGTAGGTAGAAGCTCCACAAGTTCTTTAGTCTGCTTCTTTTATTTAAAAATATATTTCCTACCTGCATTGCAATGGGGGCAGTGAAACATAAAACAATCTAGTCAGGCTGTTCAGATATGCCCCCCTTGAAGAGAAAACTGATCTATGCTTTCTTCTGTAAAATGAAAGTTTCTCCTGAACAGAGAATCACATTCCTTACCACGGAACTTATTTGCTAGCAAATGCAGCTTTAATTCTGAAAAAATAGAGTCTGTGCTGATTTTGATTTCCTTTGTTTGGAACTGAGACCATTTAGATGTTCCCTGAAGGTTTTTACTGGTTTTATCCTTATGTAAATTTGTTTGGTAGTACATGGATATCCAAAACCATAAAGAATATAGAAGAACATGTAGGTAAACAGACCACGACATTGAGACTAAAGGCATCTTGAGGGAGGAAACAGCATTTTCTAAACAAATGGAAGCGAATATAAACAAATGGGACTTAGTAAGTTCAGAAACTTCTGCACCTCAAAGGAAATAGTGACTAGGTTACAAAGGCCACCCCAAAAATGGGAGAAACTATTCACTCAATAGCCATCAGATATAGAGCTATTTCTCTAAGATATACAGGGTATTGAGAGAACTTAATTAGAAAAAAATAATTTAACCCCATCAAAAAATGGGAAGAAAAAATGAACAGACAGTTCCTCAAAGAAGAAATACAAATGGCCAAAAACACATGAAAAAAAAATGCTCTACATCATTAGGGAGATACAAATCATATTTTCAAATTCTAACTTTATTTGATCTGAAGGCTTCATTGGTTTAGTCTTTTGCTCTGAGTGGTTCCTAAACATGGGGAACTAGAGTGGAGGGTGGCTCCTATCAACAGGGGATGCATAATTGGTGCCACTGTTGAGTGAGGAGAGGATGAGCATCTCTAGAAGTTGTATTCACATGTGTCACTTATTACAGGAGTAGATTCTTGCTCACTTTCCTCTGATATCTTGAATGTATTCTAGGGGTGGGATTATTTTTTATGTTAAGGAAATTTTTATGCCTGTTACAAAACAAACAGATATTTCATAAACTAATGACTGACCAGTTTAAAGGTGGTAACCTTTTGAACCTAAAATTACAATTAATGGGAATGATTTTAAAGGTGATTTAAGCTTTTCTTTTTTTTTTTATATATATTTTTTCTTTCTTAGGAATTTTTTTTTTTTTTTTTTGGTTTTTTGGGTCACACCCGGCAGTGCTCAGGGGTTACTCCTGGCTCCATGCTCATAAATCGCTCCTGGCAGGCACGGGGGACCATATGGGGCACTGGGATTCGAACCGATGACCTTTTGCATGAAAGGCAAACGCTTTACCTCCATGCTATCTCCCGGGCCCCAAGCTTTTCAATATTCTCTTTCCTCAGTTTGGTTTTGGAGGGCTACTAACTTTAAGGCCATATATATTTCTTTTCCCTTAGGATGAATCAGAAAAATATGTTAAGAGTGATGCAATAATCTTACATCTATTTTGAACTTTGCCTTAATAAAAAAAACCCTATATTTTACTAAACAGCAATAAAATATCTTAATTTAAATTATGTTTTTTGCTAAATGAATGACATTGCATTTTTTACAATATCATCATTTTACTATAGATAATTATTTTCCTGTATTGTTTAAAATTCATGACTTAAGGGGCCAGAGAGATAGCATGCAGTTTCCTTCCATGCAGAAGGACGGTGGTTCGAATCCCGGCATCCCATATAGTTACCCCCACCCCCCACCCCGGTGCCTGCCAGGGGTGATTTCTGAGCGTACGGCCAGGAGTAGCTCTGAGCGCTGCCGGGTGTGACCCAAAAACCAAAAACCAAAAACAAAATTCATGACTTAAAACATATTTCAAAGAGGTCTATCATAACCTCCCAAAAGCCTAATTTAATTCTCATAATCAAAATATGAGATCATTCCTTCTGGCACAATCAGCCATGCTGTCACTGCTCAAATAATCAGCTGTTTCCAGGAGACTTTAGAAGCCCGCTGTCACTCAGTTTCATTGTTCAATTCTTAGAATTGGCCCAGTCACTTTATCCTTGAGATAGGCTTAATCCATTTTGTGTATATCTCACCTCATTTTCATGATTGACTTAGAACATTTTATATATAATTCATACCATACCCAGAATTGACTTCAGGTCTCCTGCTCATCCACCTCCTCAAATGAACTAGCCTATAAAAAGCAGAAACTTCCTCTTAATCACTGTTAATGGATGTGTATTCAAGTCTAGCCTTTTTGGAAAACAATATGGGTAATCCTCAATAAAGGAGAAATAGAACTCTCACATAAACCAGCAAGACGACTCTTAGGGATATACCCTAGGAATCTAAAAACACCATGCAGAAAAGCCTTCTGCATCCCTATGTTCATTCAGCATTATTCACAATAGCAAGAATCTGGAAACAAACCAAGTGCCCCAAAAATATATGATAAGAACTAAAGAAACAGTGGTACATCTACACAATGAAATACTACACAGTTGTTAGGAAAAATAAAGTTATGAAATTTACTTATACATGTAGAATATTATGCTAAGTGTAATGAGTTAGAGGGAGAGAAAGAAACATAGAATAATCTCATTCATTTGTGGGATCTAAGGGGTAAAAAGATTGTATTGTAGTAATTTATAGCCACAAGCAGTAGAGATGAGGGCAAGGAGAACCAGTCCATGGTAGGAAGCTTGGCAGAAAGAGTGGTGAGTGCAGTTAGAATAGGAGCCACTAGGGTAGAAAAGGAATCATAATGACAGTGATAGTTGGACAAAAATGAGGTACTGAAAGGGGATAAAGTGATATACATGATACATACCCCTTCATTAATAGTTGTGCAACTGCAGTGTCAAAAATGGGTTAGAGAGAGAGAGAGAGAGAGAGAGAGAGAGAGAGAGAGAGAGAGAGAGAGAGAGAG